>CAUYLG010062790.1:0-81884 GCA_963573385.1 Cacajao melanocephalus | reverse complement strand
CTTCCCTCCCTTCCTCCCTTCCTTCCTTCTTTCCTTCCTTCTTTCCTTTTCTCTTTCCTTTCTTCCCTCCCTCTCTTCTTTCCTCACTTTCTTCCTCCCTGCCTTCCTTCCTTCCTTTTTTCTTCCTTTCTTTTCTTTCTCTCTTTTTTGGCCCATAGTCAGCAGAAACATGGAGTGTTGGCTCATATGCTGTTGATTTGTAAATTTCGCTCTACCGAGGATCCTGAAACTGTAAATAAAATTGTTCAGCGTGTTTTACATGAAAAGCTGCAAGATGCTACAGGACCCCCTAAAGTAGATCCTGCATCAGTTAAAATTAAAAGTAAGTTAATTTATCTTATTTATTTATTTTTCATAGAACAGTTTCATGTTAGGTTTGATCTTGGCACTCATTAAAAATTTTATTTTTGATGTCCTTTAATTCTGGGGTCTTTACACCAACAGTATATTTCTTTGGAACTAAATTGGTCCTAATGAAGTATTTTAATTTCTAAAACTACCCTAAACTTAGGGCTGTCATGCAAGCTTTTTATTAACTCCTGAGCAGTTTTCTTTATATTACACTTTATACTTGGGCTATGCAATCCAATTATTGATGAAGAAAGTGGCTTTGTATTTTCCTCTTCTTTTTCTTGTTACTTTCATTTTATGTTGAGCATATGGTATACGGAAAGGTTCATGCCATTTACACATTTGTTTATAAATGTCATTAATATACCTTGCTAGAGTTTCTTCCCTTAAACTTTTCACCAGTGAAACATTTATAATAAACTTATTTGGTATATTTACAACTATAAATGAAAAATTTAGGTAGATTTTTGTTGTTATTGTTTCTAGGGCCACATAGGACAAAACAAGTGATGATAGGTCCTCACAATTAGAAAATGAGAAACATGAGATCCTCAGTGGAAATTAAGGTCTGGTTAAGGGCTGGGTCATATGTTACAGAACAGGGCACGTCTATAGAAATACTATGTGGGCACAAGTATAATGTTACATTTTCTAGAAGTTACATTAAAAATAAAAATAAAAGTAAAATTAATTTCAATAATTTGTATATTTAATACAATATGTCCAAAGTATTATCATTTAAACAAATAGTCAATGTAGAAATTATTTATCAAATATTTCACATTTTTTATAGTAAGACTCTGAAATGTAGTATAAATTTTATATTGATAGTACCTGTCAGTTTAGACTAGCCACACTGCAAGAGGTCACTGCCACACGTGGCTAGAGGATATAGTAATGGATACAGCCGCACTGGAAACTAGAGAATGGGGACAAGTAGAGAGAATGAATACAAAGTGCTAATACAAAATCCGACAGATCTAAGTAGATGCCTAAAGTGGGCCAACCAACCCACTTGCTTAGGAAGGAGGCTTCAGTAGTTAGGGACAGATACATAATTTATGCACCCTGGCATAAAATGAAAATGCTAGACCCTTTTTCAAAAAGCAAGAAAAAGGTACTGTTAAAGGTACAAAAACCTAAAACTTTTCTTACTTTCCTGATCTCTCTCTTGACTTTTCATGATGCTTTCTTTTCTTTTTCTTTTTTTTTTTTTGAGAAAGTCTTGCTCTGTCACCCAGGCTGGAGTGCAGTGACACAATCTTGGCTGTCACTGCAACCTCCACCTCTTGGGTTCAAACGATTCTCCTGCCTCAGCCTCTTCAGTAGCTGGAACTACAGGCGCATGCCACCATGCCCAGCTAATTTTTGTATTTTTAGTACAGACGGAATTTTATCCTTATTGGTCAGGCTGGTCTTGAACTCCTGACCTTGTGATCCACCTGCCTCTGTCTCCCAAAGTGCTGGGATCACAGGCCTGAGCCACCGCTCCTGGCCTCATGGTGTTTTCATTTGCTGATTATTGTCATTCTAAGATAAAAAAATTAAATTTGTGGATTACTAATGTGAGTTTAACCGTTTATATCATGCAATGTCTATTTAAATGCATTATAAGTACATTTAACTTGTATTTCAAATCATGGAAATTATGCAACTATATTTCATAGCTTATATATACATGTTTTTCATTTTTGTCAGATCAATGGAAATAGCACAAAAGGCTAAGACCTCTTTTTATTTTCCTGGTTGACATGAACAAATTCTACCAACACTCTCTACCTTCAGCTTATTGAAGTGTGAGGAAGGACTAGAAGGAAAAGGATATTCGGGTTTCCCTATCTTTCTCTTTCTATGCTATTATTTTCAGCAAAAGCTGTTGGCTAATACACAGAAGAAACAGAAGCAAGAAAGGATATGACAGGATCTTTTGTTCATTTATGTTTATTAGAATGCCATTGCCTTTTCTCTGGGTTCTAAGCAAGTTTTGGTTCAAACAGAAAACATGGTATCCAGGAGATGTCAGTGCGACTCTGCTTACTTAGTGGAAGGGATAGCACACTTACCTTGTACTTGTTTTGAGTCTTGCTGAACCCTTGTTCATTGTGGGTCCACTAGAATTCTAATTTCACAGGGAATTGTGAATGATATATACAAATGGGGTGGGAAGAAACCATGGACACACTTATTGTACATATCTTCTCTGCTCACACTATCATTTCCTATCCTATTAAACTTAATTTTCAAAACACAAGTTACAAGATAAAATCACTAAGCATGTTAAGTGAGCAACAGCAGAGCATTGTACCAAGCACAAGGCCATTGTGAGTGTGCCACCCAGTGCAGATGCATAAGTCACTCATGAAGCCAACCTTGTCAGTAGTATCAATACACAAAGCTTGAAATTCTCCTAGGAAGAGCTTGAGATAGGGAACAGACTATTTGAAACAAAGAGATCGGAGGTGGTCCTTTTAATATTAACCAATAATAAGTTGTAAATTCTTCCTTATTTTTGCCATTTTCCCCATAAGTAGCCAGAATAAATGAAGTCAGAAAGAAGGCTTTCTAGAATACAGATTTCCACTTCATTCATACTATTAAATACTAGAGAAAAAATTAACACTTATATTTTTGCTTTTAGAGCTTCCATCCTTCTACATACAGAGAATAGTTTTGGCCATTAGAACTCCACTGAGTCAGGAAGTTTGAGTTTAGAGTTTTATATACCTATTGGCTAGGTTAGTGTTTGCACAGGGTTTGAGAGTGACTAGTGAGAAGTCAACAAACTAAGGGGTCATTGGCTGGAGTTGAATGACAGTTTGAGGGCAGACTGTCTTTCCAAAATCTTAGCAGAAAGAAGACTTCAAAAGGGTAATGCTGTTTTTAACTGTGAGTGAGTACAAATTTATGGACGTGCTACTCAGGTAAATGGGACTATGCTTAGAAGCTTAATAATGTAATATGAAATAATGGTTAATAAAAGTATTATTACATTTGGGGAATCAATGCTATGGTTTAGAGCAGTATTTCCCATGGAGGGGCTGTGGACTACCTGCATTTTATTTACTGATATAAAATCTGTATTCCTGAGCTTCAACACAAAACTACTGAATTAGAGTTACTGGAAAGAGAAATAGGAGTTTACATTATAAATATGCTCCCTATGTGAGTCTTACCCTCATTAAAGTTTAACACACCGTTCACATTCTCTCCAATGTGACAATCATACAATGTCTATGACAAACTAACTGTGTTGCTTTCTTTATATTCTCTAGATACTGTTTTATAATAAAATCAAACAGTCTTTTAGTATTTGAAATACTTGGATGCATAGTGTAATTTTGGTGTGCTGATCCTATTCTCTTTACCATTTCTGTGTATTTCAGAAATCAACAAGACAGAAACAGACAGCTATCTGAACCATTGTAAGTTTAATATATTTTTCAAATGGCATTACATGAATGTAAAAAGTTAACGCTATAGGTCATTTAGGTTTACTTTGTGTTGATATTATAGGGGCAGAACAGATAAATTTTGATGAATTTGTGTACAGTTCATGGTGCTTTATCATATCTTGGAAACACACTTTATTAGTAAAGAATAGCAAAATTGAAATAACTTCTGAGTGGATGTATGAGAGCCTGTGGCAGATGTGTAGTGGAAGTGAGTTGTATAGCTGTTAAAGAAGAGGCATGAAATGTTTACTTATCAATATTCTGTTTGTAGATATCTATAAGGTAAAACAAATCTATATGCTGTGTTTTCCAGCTAGAGGCAGAAACTTATTGTCACTATATCCAGGATTAAATCTTCTTGATGTTATTAATCCTATGTCATGGAAATTACGGAAAGTGCAGGAAATTATGGGGTTGGAGTATACTTTAATAAAATTACTGAAGAAAATAGATCATATTGTCACCCATATTTTGAAAGTGCTGACTCTAGGCCTAGGACTTTTCTTCTCCTATAGCCGAGTATCTGACCATGATCTGCAGTATACATTCCATAGTTATGGGATTGTTACACATTACATTTCTCTTAAGAAGTGGAAGAAAATGTGCTACTTACCAGCTCATATAGTTGTTTAATTTCTAAAATTAACTAAACCAAAACCAAAAGATAATCTCATTACATAAATAGCATATACTCTTGCCACCAATATTTACTGGGAACCTACCTCGTGCTAGCACTGTGTTAGGCAACAGGGATTCAAAATGGATAAGATATAGTCTACCTAAAGCACCTCATACTCTAATGGTACTAGATGCATGAGACTAATTTGTGAACACATCATTCTTAAACAACAGTTCTTAACTAAGAGAAATATTGTTGGCCACTCTATCATGCTCCACTGTGGCATTTTTGTCATGAATACAGGAGGAGTGCTACTGGCGTCTACTGTATGTAGGCCAAGATGTTACGGTGCACAGGACAGCCCCCTACAACAAAGAATCAAATGGTTCCACATGTTAGTGGTGCCAAGGTTGAGGAACCCTGTCATAAACAATGTCGATATGTATATACACATAAGCATACACACACAGTGTGTTTGTTATACACATAGACATGCACACAATTTAATTATTATTATTTTGGAAGCATCAAAAAAGTCATAACTAATCCAGATTGGAGACAGGGGAGTTAGAGAAAGCATCCCAGAAGGGGTAACAACTGATATAAATTTTACAAAATGAATAGGAGTTACTGATACTATTGGAGCACAAAGTAGAAGAAATTTGGGACATAGTAACACAATTTGATGCTTAAAACAACTGCTAATTAATGTACCCACCAATGTACTCTCCCCACCCCAAACTCTTTTGCAGGCTGTGGAACACGAAGAAGTAAATATCCAGGTCAGAGTCTTAGAATCGTTGGTGGCACGGAAGTAGAAGAGGGTGAATGGCCCTGGCAAGCTAGCCTGCAGTGGGATGGAAGCCACCGCTGTGGAGCAACCTTAGTTAATGCCACATGGCTTGTGAGTGCTGCTCACTGCTTTACAACGTAAGTCTTGAACCATGAGAATGATTGGGAGTGAACAAAGTGCACTGGGTTTTGGCAAGAAAATACCTTATGAATTTTGGGAGATATGAGTTTAGCGTAAATTGAAAATAATGTGTATATCACAAAAAATGGAAAATTCATAAACGTTAGTAAGAGGTTTTAAAGTCTGGAAATGGAAATGGAATCAAAGTATATGTAAATAAATAATCTTCTGATAAATACACAGTAGTTTCTCAAAGACAGCAGGAATTTTAAAGTCATTTTTGGACTTTGAATTTGATGTCAAACGGAAGTGCTCTGTCTCTCCGCTGAGTATCTGAATCAGAGATGGAGTCTGGATAGGTTGTGGGTTTGACCCTAAGGGGATATTTCACATGGTAAGAAAAAGAATTAAATATGAAGAATTAGAAGAATTATCTAATGACCATATGAAGAATTTGGAAATAGCAAATTGTACAAATGAATAGATTGACTAATTATATTGCAAGAAATGGAGGACCCTTCAATATATTGTCAAAATATCCACAGTACATAAAATAGTAATACTTCGTTAAATTATTGTGTGGCCTTTATGGCTTTCAGAGAAATGTGTATATTTGTGGGTGGGGCACATGAGGCACATAGAATATATTCATTTCTCTCATTATGTACAGGGTATTTTCTATAGGTCCTTGGAGTCACTGATATCCAGAAATATCAAAAAGCCCTAGAATTTGGAGTGGATGACTTGGCTATGGAGTGGCATTTATATTATAGCAAATGGTGGCTTTTTCACCTGGTCAGAACCCTGCACCTTATTCTCAAATTGGAAAGAGTTCTATACATAGAAACCGTAAAAAGAAAAACAAATCTACACCTGTAGACTAAGTTATTTAATATAAATTATTAGACTGGTAGCATTGGTAAAAGAAATTTATCCTTCATTTTTTTCTCCCCAGATATAAGGACCCTGCCAGATGGACTGCTTCCTTTGGAGTAACAATAAAACCTTCAAAAATAAAACGTGGTCTCCGCAGAATAATTGTTCATGAAAAATACACACACGCAACACATGACTATGATATTTCACTTGCAGAGCTTTCTAGACCTGTTCCTTACACAAATGCAGTACATAGAGTTTGTCTCCCTGACGCATCCTATGAGTTTCACCCAGGTGATGCGGTGTTTGTGACAGGATTTGGAGCACTGCAAAATGATGGTGAGCATCTGAAGAGAAACTCAACTCAAAGCTAAATTGATATTTTACGGCATTTAAAGAATGAAATGCCATTATGCCAAAATATGTTAGTTGTTTGGTCATATGACCTGGGCCAAGTCAGGCCCTAAAAGTGAAGTAAGTAACTTGGAAGGCATACAAATTCCTTCCTGTCTAAGTTAATATCAAGTAATTTGCTACTATTACAGTCACAGTACTGCTAAAATGTCTGATAATGCAAATATGTCTCCTATCCATGAACTTTTCTTTGAGAATTAACCACGTTAGAGATTAGCAATCAATAATATACCTAATTCTGAAGATTGGAGAACCATAAAGCCACCATTCTCTCCTACTGAAATTTCCTTCTAATCTTGACAATGGAACGTACATTATTTAGATAACTTGTGGTCCTTTCCTAGGCACTTAATGTTTTACTTAAAGTAGTTAGGAACAAATTATCTTCCCAAATATTGCTGTTCTAAAAATATGTATTCTAAGATTCTGTATTACCATTTTTTTCTTTCTTTTCTCTTTTTCCTTTTTGAGACAGAGTCTTGCTGTTGTTAGTCCAGGCTGGAGTACAATCGCGAGATCTCGGCCTAACTTTTCTATTTTTAGTAGAGACGCGGTTTCACCATGTTGGCCAGGTTGATCTCAAACTCTTGACCTTAGGTGATCCACCACCTTGGCCTCCCAAAGTGCTGGGATTACAGGCATGAGTCACTATGCCCAGCCTGTATCACCATCTTATTCATAGTTATGAACACTTTCTTCAGGTTTATAAAATATATGTATGTCTACAAATACAAAGACTTCTTTTTCTTTTAGGCACCAGTCAAAATCATCTTCGACAAGCACAGGTGACTCTCATAGACACTGCAACTTGCAACGAACCTCAAGCTTACAATGGAGCCATAACTCCTAGAATGTTATGTGCTGGCTCCTTAACAGGAAAAAGAGATGCATGCCAGGTAAAGGGTTTTGCCTCTTAGTATGCTGTGTAATTTGTTGTTTACTTTTCTTTGAAATAATTGTATATTTACAGGAATTTGCAAAGATAGTACAGAGGAGTCACAACCTCTCACCCAGTTTTCTCCAATGATTACATCTCACTTAACTACAGTTCAATATAAGATCTGGGAAATTGACAGTGGTACAAAGTATATGTCTAATTCTATAGCATTTTATCACATCTGTAGAGTTGTGTAACCACCGCTATAGTTAAGATGGAGAACTATTCTATCACCACAAAGATCTACCTCAAGAGTAACACTTTTTTCCCTCCTCCTACTATCCCTAACATCTGGCAATCACTAATTTATTCTCCATCTCTATAAGACTGTAATTTTCAAAATGTTATGTAAATAGAACAAGAGTAGCTTTTTAAACAGAAATTAATTTTGGGCAATCTATTGGTATTTTTGGCTTTTTTTTGTAGAAAAATTTTAGCGATTCTTCTAAGTTACATAGATGTGTGTATAAATATATATTTATTTATATATCCATACATAACTTATCACTGTGCACGTGTATTGAAATTTTACTTGTTTTGGTGGGCTATAGAATAGAAAACTCACTTCTCCTTAAATCCCTTTACTCTTCCCTCTTTAATATTAAATATTAATAAATATAAACATTAAATAATAAGTATTAAATATTTGCTTTATATTTTGAGAACCACAGAGGACAATGTTTTGCTTCGACTGTGAAATGTAATTTAGAAAACGTAAGAGGAAAAGGAAAGACTATTTGCCTATAGATTTGTTCTTTACTCTTTCCTGATTCCTTTTTTAAAAAATGTCATTTCTGTTTTAGGAATTTTCTTTAGCCACTCTTTTAGTATAGGTATGCTGGTGAAAAATTATCTTAGATTTTCTTTGTATCCAAAAGTTTTTATTTCTTCTTCATAACTGAAGTGTAATTTTACAATTAGGCACTGACAGTTCTTTTCTTTCAACACTTAAATCATTGCCTCTGTATTTTCTGCAAGGAATTCGCTGCTATTAGAATCATTTTGTTTTTCCCCAATAGATGAGGTGTCATTTCTCTCTTGCTGTATTCAAGAATTTTTCTTTGTTTTTAGTTTTCAGAAGTTCGATTATGTGTCTTGGCTTGGATTTCTTTGGGTTTATTCTGTTTGAGATTTGCTCAGTTTTTTGAATATGGAGGTTTATATCCTTTGTCAAGTTTGAGAAATTTTCAGTCATTATTTCTTAAAATACGTTTTCAGTCCCACCTTCTTTCTTCTTACCTTCTGGAACTCTAACCACAGCAATGTTTATTTTGTATTATAGTTCCAGAGTTTCCTAAGCTTCTGTTTATTTTTTTTTTCCCACTCTATTTTCTCTCTGTTGTTCAGATTGGGTAATTTCTATCAATTTATCTTCAAGTTTAGTGATTCTTTTCTCTGTCTCCTCTATTCTTCTGTTAAGCCCATCTAGTGAGGTTTGAATTTTGCTTATCATATTTTTTAGTTCCAGGGTTTTCCTTTGATTCTTCTTTTTATATTTACTATTTCTTTTTTGACATTTCCTATTTCTTTTCATTTGTTTTAAACATGGTGGTAATCAGTCATTGAGATATATTTATGATTGCTGCTTTAAAATCTTTGTCAAATAATTTCAACATTTCTATTATCTCAGTGTCTGTATCTGTTGATTGCCTTTTCTCATTCAAGTTAAAACTTTTTCTGTTTCTTTGTATGATAAGTGACGTTCAAATATATCCTGGGCATCTGATTATTATTTTTTCTGTTTTTGTTATTGTTGTTGTTAGATCAGGCTTTGAAATTTATTTTATTTAATTAATTACTTTCTTTCCTCCAACTTTTATTTTAGGCTCAGAGGTTACATCTGCACAAATGTTTCATGGTTAAATTGTTTGTTGCTGGGGTTTGGTGTACAAATTATTTCATCATGCAAGTAGTAAGCATAGTAACCAATAGGTAGTTTTTGTCCTCACCCTCCTCCCATCCTCAATCCTCAAGTAAGCCCCAGTATGTATTATTTCTCTCTTTGTGTCCATATGTGCTCAATGTTTAGCTCCCACTTATAAGTGAGAACATGAGGTATTTGGTTTTCTGTTCCTGCATTCATTTGCTTAGGGTAATGGCCTGTGGCTGCACGCATATTACTGCAAAAAAACAAAACATGGTTTCATTTTTATGGCTCCATAGTATTCCGTGGTCTATATGTTCTGTATTTTCTATATCAACAGTGGACTCACTGTTGAGAGGCATCTAGGTTGATTCCACGTCTATTGTGAAAATTGCTGCTGTAAACATGCATACATGTGTCTTTATGGCAGAATGATTGATATTCCTTTGGATATAATATACCCAGTAATGGGATTGCTGGGTCAAATGATAGTTATGTCTTAACTCCTTTGAGAAATCTCCAAACTGCTTCCAAGTGACTGAACTAATTTACATTCCCACCAGCAGTGTATAAGCATTCCCTTTTCTCCACAACCTCAACAACATTAAAAAACATTATTAAAAAGTTTTTTGACTTTTTAGTAATAGCCATTCTGACTGGTTTGGGATGCTATCTTACTGTGGTTTTACTTTGCATTTCTCTAATGATTAGTGAAATTGAGTATTTGTTCATATGTTTGTTGGCTGCTTGTATGTCTTCTTTTGAGAAGTATCTGTTCTTGTCTGTATACTGCTATAAAAAAAAATCTGGACTAGGCATGGTGGCTCATGCCTGTAATTTCAGCACTTTGGGAGCCCAAGGTAGATGGATCACCAGAGCTCAGAAGTTTGAGACCAGCTTGGGCAACATGGTGACATCCTGTCTGTGCTAAAAATAAAAACACTATCCAGTGTGGTGATGTGCACCTGTAGTCCCAGCTACTTGGAAGTTCTGAGGCAGGAGAATTGCTTGAACCCGGGGATTTGAGGCTGCAGTGAGCTAAAATCACACCACTGCACTTAGGCCTGGGTGACAGAGAAAGACCGTTTCCAAAAAAAAAAAAAAAGAAAAAACAAACAAAAAAACCATTATTGGGTAATTTATAAAGAAGAAAGGTGGTTTAATTGGCTCATGATTCTGCAGTCTTTATGGGCAGTTTTGTGCTGGCATCTGCTCAGTTTCTAGGGAGGAAGTGTACAATCATATCAGAAGGTGAAGTGTGAAATGGGAGGGAGCAGATACATCACATGGCGAAAGCAGGAACAAAAGGGATAGGGTGGTAGGGGAGGTGCCGCATACTTTTAAACAACCAGATCTCACAAAAGCTCCCTCACTATTGCAAAGATAGCTCCAAGCCATGAGGGATCTGCTCCTATGACCCAAACACCTCCCACCAGGTCCTACCATCAACAATGGGGATGACAACGCCACATGAGATTTGGGCGGGGACAAAGAACCAAATTTTATCATTCTGCTCTTGGCCCCTCCAAAATCTCAGGTCTTCTCACATTGCAAAATACAATTATGCCTTCTAAGAGTCCCCAAAAGTCTTTACTCATTCCAGCTTTAACTCAAAAGTTCAAAGTTGGCCAGATGCAGTGGCTCACCTCTATAATCCCAGCATTTTGGAAGGTCGAGATGGGTAGATTTCTTGAGTCCAGGAGTTTGAGACCAACCTGGGCAATGTGGCAAAACTGCATCTCTAGAAAAAATAAAATAATTAGCTTTACTTTGTTTTGTATGCCTATAGTTCCAGTTATTTGGGGGGCTGAGGTGGGAGGATTGATTAAGCTTGGAAGGTTGAGGCTGCAGTAAGCCATGATTGTACCACTGCACTCCAGCCTGAGTGACAGAGAGAAACTTCATCTTGGAAAAAAATGAAAAAAATAACCCAAAGTCCGGAGTCTCATCTGAGATAAGGCAATTCCCTTCTACCTCATCAACCTGAATTTCACTGTCCGTATAGCTATCAGCATTTTGGTCACAACCATTTAACCAGTCTCTAAGAAATTTCAGACTTTATCTTTCTGTCTTCTTCTGAGCCTTCCAAATTCTTCAATTTTTTGCCTCTTATCCAGTTGCCAAATCACTTTTACATTTTCAGATATCTTTAAAACAATGCACCACTCATGGGTACCAATTTTCTGTGTTAGGCTGTTCTTGCATTGCTATTAAGTACTATGTGAGGCTGTGTAAGTTATAAGAAAAGAGGCTTAATTGACTCATGGCTTTTCAGACTTTATAGTAAGCATGATGCTGGCATTAACTTGGCTCCTAGGGAGGCATTAGGAAGATTATAATCATGGTAGGAGGTGAAAGGGGAGCAGGAATATCACCTGGTGAAAGCAGGAGCAAGAGAGAGAGACTGTGGCAAGATGCCACACTCTTAATCAACCAGCTACTGTGAGAGCTCAGTTGCTATTGCAAAGACAGCACTATGCCATCAAGAATATGTTACCCAAACCATTCCCACCAGGCCTCACCTCCAGCAATGGAGATTAAACTTCAACATGAGCTTTGGGAGGGGACAAATATTCTAACTATATCTATTTTTTTTCTCATTTTTTTAATGGAGTTGTTTGTTTTTTGCTTGTTGATTCGTTTAAGATTCCTTAGAGATTCTGGACATTAGACCTTTGACAGGTGCAGAGTTTGCAAATATTTTCTCCTATTCTATAGGTTGTCTGTTTACTCTGTTAATAGTTTCTTTTGCTGTGCAGAAGCTCTTTAGTTTAATTAGGTCCAAGTTGTTAATTTTTGTTTTAGTTGCAATTGCTTTTAGGGTCTTTGTCATAAAATCTTTGCTAAGACTGATGCCCAGAATGGTAGTTCCTAGATTTTCTTCTAGAGTTTTAATAGTTTTAGTTTTTACCGTTAAGTATGTCATCCATCTCAAGTTGATTTTGTATATGGTGAAAGCAAGGGCTCAGTTTTAATCTTCTGCATATGCCTAGCCAGTTATCCCAGCAACATTTATTGAGTAGGGAGTCCTTTCCTCATTTCTTGTTATTGTCAGCTTTGTCAAAGATGAGATGGTTGTAGATGTGCAGCTTTACTTCTGGCTTCCCTATTTGGTTCCATTGGTCTATATGTCTATTTTTTGTACTAGCACTGTGATCTTTTGGATACTGTAGGTTTGTAGTATAGTGTAGTAAGTCTGGCAGTGTGATACCTCCAGATTTGTTTTTTTGTTTAGGATCGCTTTGACTATTTGGGCTCCTTTTTGGTTCCATATGAATATTATAATAGTTTTTATTTATTCTATGAAAAAGGCATTGGTAGTTTTATAGAAATAACATTTAATCTGTAAATTTCTTTGAGCAACATGGCCATTTTAATAATACTGTTTCTTTCTATTCATGAGCACAAACTGTTTTTTCATTTGTTTGTGTAAACTATAGTTTCTTTCTTTCTTTTTTTTTTTTTTCCTTGGGAAGGGTTTTACCCTGTCACCCAGGCTGGAGTGCAGTGCCACAATTGTAGTTCACTGCAACCTTGAACTCCTGGACTCAAGTGATCCTCCCAGCTCAGTCTCCTGAGTAGTTGGGACTACAGGAATTTACCACCACACATGGCTAATTTTTTAGATTTTTGGTAGAGGTGAAGTCTCGCCATGTTGCTCATGCTGGTCTTGAATTCCTGAACTCAAGCAATCCTCCTGCCTCTGCCTTGTAAAGTGCTGGGATTATGGGTATCAGCCACTGTACCGGGCCTTCAACTATGATTTTTTTTCAGCAGCATTTTTTAATTCTCTTTGTAGAGATCCTTCACCTGCCTAGTTATCTGTATGCCTGTGTATTTTATTCTTTTTGTGGCAATTGTGAATGGGATTGCACTCTTGCTTTGACTGTCAGCTCAGATGTTAATGTTGCGTAGAAGTGCTCCTCATTTTAGTACATTGATTTTAGACCATAAGAAACAAAGAGGGATATTACATGGTGGTGAAAGGATCACTGCAACAAGAAGAGCTAATGATCCTAAATATATATGCACCCAATACAGGAACACCCAGATACATAAGGCATGTTCTTAATGACTTACAAAGAGACTTAGACTCCCACACAATAATAGTGGGAGACTTTAACATTATGCTGTCAATATTAGACAGATAAACAAGTTAGAAAATTAACAAGGATATCCAGGACTTAAACTCAGACCTCGAAAAAGTAAACTGAACAATTATTTACAGAACTCTCCACCCCAAATCCACAAAACATACATTTTTCCCAGTATCACATTACACTTATTTTAAAAGTGACCACATAATTGAAAGTAAATCACTCCTCAGCAATTGCATAGCATTTCACAGGTTTAAATAAAATATTGGTTGGCTGCTTGTTTGTTATTTTCTTTTTTTTTCTTTTTTCTTTTTTGGAAAGAAAAAGACAGAAAAGAAAGAGTGAAAGAAAAAAAAAGAATGTAAGAGAGAAAGAAAGAAGAAGAGAAAGAGGGAGAGAGAACTGATTCTTGTTCTATTGCCCAGGCTAGAATGCGGTCTAAAAATGGGTAATAAAAACCTCTATTATGCCAATAATTGTGTTTAACAATGGAGACAGGAAGGAATAAGGGATGAAAATAACAAACAAGCAGCCGTTTCCAGCTTTTTGTTATTACCAATCAAGATTTTATGATTTTTTTAAATAGAATGTTCTAAAAATAGAATAAGTCAAAGGATATAAACTTTCTTAAGATGTTTGATACATGCTAGCTCTTGACAACTTGTTAAGTAGGCTTTAACAGTAGGTTTTGTAGGAATATTTTTTAATTTGGCTGTTTTTCCCCAGTCTGCTCTTACTGTTTCTACATCTCTGGGGAACCAGAGCCAATGGTCACTGAATGTATTTCTCAAGAGGAATCAGTGCAGATTAATTGACTTCTATATAAAATTACTGTAAAGGAAGTTTAGGGGCTAATGAAATATAGATGGTCAAGAAGATACTCGTTCTCTGCTCTGTGAATCTAAGAATTTATTGTGGTAAAGTTCTTCTGTCTGTTTTCTTCTGGTAGATATGCAGCAGCCTATGAATATGATGACTCAAAGTTTTGGAGCCGTGAACCTCAGTTCTCCATCGAACATGCTTCCTGTCCGGCCCCAAACTAATGCTTTGATAGGGGGACCCATGCCTATGAGCATGCCCAATGTGATGACTGGCACCATGGGAATGGCCCCTCTTGGAAATACTCCGATGATGAACCAGAGCATGATGGGCATGAACATGAACATAGGGATGTCCGCTGCTGGGATGGGCTTGACAGGCACAATGGGAATGGGCATGCCCAACATAGCCATGACTTCTGGAACTGTGCAACCCAAGCAAGATGCCTTTGCAAATTTCGCCAATTTTAGCAAATAAGAGATTGTAAAAGAAGCAGATTGAATGAAGAATTTTTAGCTGTGCAGATAGGTGATGTTGGGATGGAAAATGCTAATCAGCTACCCTTTCTTTTATCAATTAATTAAAATAAATCTACATAAAGAACCAAAAAGGCTGTTTTATAAAAGTGAAATGTCTATTATTTCAGAGAACCAGGCAAGAGCACTTCAGATGTGGCAGTCAGAATCATTTTTTTCCAGGTGAGGATAGACCAGAAATGGGTGGTGAGACCATTGAAAACCTTTATCAACTGAAGAGCGCATTTAACAGCATAATTTGTGGGAAGACTGGAATAGGGCTGAATAAACGTGTTTGAATCTCTAATTTTATACTTTCTTTTCCTGAGGAACTTGATTTTTCTGTCCCTGAATCGCCTTGTCGTAATTGGGTCTGTTCCTTTTACTACCACTCTTGAGTCCATATATGAAATCATTAAAGTTGGATGATCAGTTTTTTATAAAAATATATATTTTTGTCCAAAAAAAGGCATACATATGTGATTATGGCTAAATCAAATGAACTGGAATGTATATACTTTTGCTAATGTTCCAGCAACACTGCTATTATACTATCCAAATTTTTATTGTAACAAAACTTATTTAAGCAATTGGTGTTAGCTATGGGACTTCTCCCATGTCTTCTGCTGTAATTATCCTGTGCAGAACTAGGAAAAAAAAAGTTTTTCACGACTGCTCTGTGGTTTCCTTTAAAAGAAAAAAAAATTCTGTTTTGTTTTTAGCAGTCATAATTTACAATTTGCAGTGATTAACTTGGCAAGGTTTCCTTCCGTGTTTATCCCTGTAGCCATCATTTAAGTCAGGAACAGTCAAAAGAGAAAAATATTTATTTTATTTTTTTTTTTTTTGGGTGTCTGAAAAGGTAAAAATCCATTAAAACCTTAAGTTAAATATAAATGTTAGAACTCAATGTTTGCCTTTAGATTTTATACATATTTGTTTTGTTTCGGTTTTGAGTGTATATAATACAGCATTAGCAATATGGTTCCAATAGAAGAGTTAAATATATATTATTAAAGGAGACCTGTAGCAGTCAAAGATTTTATTGATTTAATGATAAATAAAGGAAATTAATTAAAATGTTTGTTTTTCTGCTATAATTCTGCATTAAGCTCACATGAAAATCATGATTCTAGAGTTTGGAATGCAAAATTAATTGTTTTACCCTCAAGCTGGGAATATTTTTCAAAATAAATACTACAATATAGATATCAAATTATCTCCCCATGTTATGTTGAAAATTTTTTTATTAAATTGATAAAACTTTATTTCCACTGTATTCATGATGTTCTGTTACACATAACATTAAAGTGTTCATTAAAATCAGCGTTGAAGTGCTTTTTCTTTCATTCTGTTAGACAGTTGAGACCATTTGGGGAAAAAATAATTATAATTTGGGCAAAGTAATTTTTATAAATAATTTAAAATTATTTAATGACTTCTCTGTTCTTTCCTATCAAACCCTACTGTTAGGAATTAAAAACGAAGCGGCAAAGATATTGTGACCTGCTCCATTCTTGCTAATGTTTCGTCTACAGCATTTCCAATTAGGCAGAAATTCATGCACTTCCGCTAAGTGGTAATGAAAAGTGATTCATTTGCTGAATAAGAGATGAGAGAGAGTATAATTAGCTGACTGCGGTTTTTAATCTTTCAACAATTCAATGTGTTTAACTTAGTTTCAAAGAGTAGGAGCTTTCAAGTGTTGTTCCTTTAGAGCAATCAAGCCAACCTCTGGTGGCAGCATAGTAGAATATCGTCTCTGATATTTAAAACCTATAATCTTAATTTTTTCTTTAAGGAGTATATCTTCACTTTATCAAATACATATGGTTCTTAGAGGAAGTAAATACCTGAGCCTTTGTGTTTTAATTCTTTTTTAAATCAGATTGACCTCATAAAGTATTTTCTGTATCATGCCCTCCTACATTATATCTTTTTTATTGAACCTGAACCTACAGTTTCTTTTCAGTATTGTTTCAGAGCCCACGAAAGAGAAAAACAACAGTTGTCTCACTGAGGGACTGTCCAATTGAATGATTTGTCTCTGAAGGGGTTACTAATTATACTTGAAGAAAGGCACAAATACCCCCAAATCATTTGGAGTTGGGAAGAAAATACTCTTCCTTTCTTATTGGGTTTCCTTCTGCCTATCCTATACCCCTTTCCTTCTTCAACCAAAGCTTTTCTGCTTGTATGTATGTTTTATTCTGCCTAATGTGAGGGGAAAGTTACTACTGTTCCAGCAATCTATGTATGGTGAGTCTACATAGTCACTCCAGATTTAGTGTTGTTTCCCTCTACGTTTTTTGTTTTGTTTTTTTGTTTTTCCACTTCTCTGATGTCTTCAAGAACCATATACACTGTTTCTAAACAACACTTTGGTTAGATGTTTCCTTTTTTGTTTAAGTTGCCTGAATGATAACCATAATACTATATTGATTTGAGGGTAATCACAAGTGAGCTGAGGCCTATGGTTATATTTGGAGGGAAGGGTTAGTACTTTTTTTCCTCAAATAGTTATGAAACAGTTTTTCTTTTTGGCACATGTATTAAAGAATTTACCGTCTTTCTGAACTTTGTACTATCTCATTTTGAACATCAAGTTTGGTGGTATAGCTTCCTAGCTGAGATATTAGAAAATACAGCTAAAAAAGCGTGGAGCACACCTTACATTAAATGGATTTCTGAAGTAAACACTGTTTCAGCTGTCCTGGAAGACAGCACTGACTGCATTGTGGAAAGACCATGTGCTTGGAAGCCCATTTTAGCCACCCACCATCTGCGTGACCTTGATAATTTACCTGACCTCTGGGCCCTCGTTTTTTCCAAAATGAACTTAAGTCTTGAAATGTTGGATAATTAAATAAAATGGTGCGTGAGAGCCACCAGCACCGACGTGCAGTACGTTTTTTGGCCTCCCGTTCTTTGTTTACGTAAATGCTTACATATCAACAACTTTTCTTTGTGCCAGTCACTGTGCTAAACACTTCACATGAATGTCAGTTTACACAGCAAATTCAAAAGTTTGTATTCCTGTTTTATTCCTAAAAGCAGAGTATAGTAAAGAAAGCCTGAGAGACTTGTAAGTTGGTTTCTAATTAAGGGGTTTTACTATCTGCATGAATTTAACTCCACTTTTTTTTTTTAACTGTCAAGGAAATTGTAAATGAATTGTTCTGTGAATATATTGAGTCATTTCTTACCACATTAGTGTAGATGGGAGGCAGAGAGCTATTAAAGTGAGCTGTTGGTATAGGATTTGCCACACAACTCTCATTAGAATGCTCTCCACTTTTACAAGCTATGGAGATCAGTTTTTTAACTGATTGACTTGCAGTTCAGTTGACTACGATCTTGCTATTCTTCTAATACCCAGATGAGCAATCAGATATAAAGACTAAATGAAATCCATGAAAGGATTTTTGTTTAACTCACTATGACCTTAATTCCTTTTTTGTTGTTGTTGTTGTTGTTCAAACAGGGTCTTGCTCTGTCACCCAGGCTGGAGTGCAGTGGCACAATCACAACTCATTGCAGCACCAACCTCTGGGGCACAAGCAAGGCTCACGCATGGGCCTCCCAAGCAGCTAGGACTACAGGTGTGGCACACACCTGGCTATTTTTTTTTTTTTTTTTAATTTTAGTAGAGACAGGGTCTCCCTATTTTACACAGGCTTGTCTTGAACTTACGGGCTGGTGCAATCGCCTCAGCTGCCTGAAATGCTGGGATTATAGGTATGAGCGATCCTGCCCAGCCTATGACCTTAATTCTCGTGTGTCTTCCTTCTTTATTAAACGGCAGCCATGCATCATACATTGTTCCCATGCAGCCACAAGTAGCTACTGTACCCCTTTCCTCTGAGCTTGCTTACCCCAATGGGCAACAAATCAGCACGTGGCCAATTCAAGGCTTTCCTTCCCAGGAATTTGAAGTCCTGAAGGGCAAAAGTGGGTTTTGTTTCCTGCTCTTTAAATGTCATCCTTTTAAATAACTGAATTATGACCTATGAAATCCTATTTTTCCCTTCCATTTGATTTTTCTTTCCTTTTTTTTAAAAAAATAGAAACAAGGTCCCACCATGTTGCCCAGGCTGGTCTCAAACTCCTGAGCTCAAGTGATCCTGCCGCCTTGGCTCCCAAAGTGTTAGGATTACATGCATGAGCCACCACACCTGGCCTGATTTTTCTTGTACATCTTGAAGTTGTGTTCTTTAAATGCTCCAAGCACACTTTTTTCTACTTCTTAATTCTGTAAGAGTGCTTACAGTTGGTATATGGAGCATTGTGGTCTCAGACCTCTCTTTACACCCTTAAAAACTGAGGACTCCAAGGAGCTGTTATTTATGTGGGTTACATCTATCAATATTTACATAATTTGAAATATAAACTGTAAAGCTTTAAAAGTATTAATTGGTTTCACAATAACAAAACCATTACATATTAACAAACTGCAACTTTATAAGCTATATTTTTCAAAATAAAAATTTCTGAAAACAGTGGCATTGTTTTACATTATTGCAAATCTCTTTCATATCTGACATAATACTAGGTTGGTACAAAAGTAATTGCAGTTTTTGGCATTTCAATGGCAAAACTGCAGTTACTTTTGCACCAACAGAGTGTAGCTGGGCTTTTACCTGTTTCTGCATTCAATCTGCTATGATACGTTGTTTTGGAGGAAGTTTATGAAACAAGTGTGGTCTCAAGGGTAGGTGGTTGGAAAAGGTAGTCCCCAGCCTGGGCTTGGCAACTGCAGCTGTGGTGAATTATCAGATAAGATGATTGCCTAGTATACTATGTATCCATTTCCGTGATGTTTTCTGGTTATGAGATGACTTGCTTGAGGTACAAAGAATTTAACTTTGCCTTTCACCAGTCATTAGCAAAATGCCTATCACATGAGATTTGCCCCCTGGATTCTGAATATGAAAACTGGTGACATCATAGCATTTGCTCAGTTTTTGAGATTATTTCTTCTGGTACACAGTGCATGTCTACTGGTTTTATAGTTTTACAGTTGTGTTATGTATTATGCTAACTGGAACAGAAACTCACCTGTAAGATCACATGAAGTGTGGACAAGTGTTAAGTGTTCTGAAGGAGCTAGTCATGGTGTTGTTAGAAAAGAACAGGAACAGAGGCCTAATTTAGGTGGGGTCACTCCAGAAGCCCCCTCTGAGAAGGGAGCTTTTACACAGAGATCTGAAAGAATGACAAGGGGACAGCCATGCTAAGCCAGAGGGAGTGTCATTCGGCCACAGAGAACTACACACGTGAGGACTCTTCGTGGAGAATGAGCTACCAGAAGCTCATAGGTGTAGCTGGAGCTCCATGTAAAAGGCGTGGAATCAGGGAGACAGGCGAGGACCATGTAACTGGTGTTTCACATGCTGAGGTAAGTAAGTACTTTATTCTCCTCAAAAGTTCCCCAGAGGGGGCTAGCACCACCAGAAATGGAGCATTCTGAAGGCCTCTTTTGCTTTCCTTGCCATATTTGTCATAAAGAATAGGGCTTACTTTACTTGGACTTTAAGAAACTTGAGTGGAAAATTGGTAATACTGACTTGATATATTCACTATTGAACCTGAAATGCGTGAATAGTTCATTTATATGTGAAAGATATGAATTGTTTGTATCTAAGGGACCATTTTTATATGCAAATTGAGTATTTCAAATAGTGATAACTTGCATTTGCATATTACAGCTTACAGAGTGGATTCACACTCTTGTCTGATTTTCACAATAACTCTCAAAAGCTAAGACACTTATCCCCTTGTTACAGATAAGGCAACTGAGACTCTGACTGAGACATCAAAAGCCACATTAGTTACAAAAGCCACATTTCCTAGGACACATCCCTGGAATCCAAGTTCAGTGTCATTACATCGTCCCCCATTCCCCTCAACTGATATTTCAGATCTTTGAATTTAGAGATTGTACGCGCCACACAGATAAATTGTCAGCCTTTTCTTACCTATCCCTGCTCTCTGACCACGTTGTCCCCAGATGCCATGTAATGTTCCACACACAGTAGACAGCTAGTAATGGTTGTTAACTAATATGTTTTTAAAATAAGCCCTGAGATGTTTGTGTAATTTATTTTCATTTTCTAAAGGTCAACAGCAGGAGATGAGCCACAGAGCAAATAAAAACTGATCTCTTCTGAAGGGTAAACCTTTTGTTTTGTAGAAATGGTGATATAACTTAGCATAAGACATTAGCCAAATCCTAGAGCAGAAAAATCCAGCAGATTTGGAGTAGTAGTAATATAACACAAAGGCACCTCAAGGGATCAAAAGATATGTTAAGAGTAAGCCACAGGCTAAAGGTGGATGGCTTGGAATTGCTTGGCTGAGGAATCCATTTCAAAAAATGAACTCAAGAATTGGAAACATTGTGTGCTCGCAGCCATTTTTCATCTGCTCCTGTGATTCTTGCACTTGAGAAATAGAACTGAGATGTCCAACTACCAAATAAAAGTAGAAATGGAATTTCTAGATTTAAGTAGTTCTTAAGGGAATATTTGAATTGACATCTTTAGAGTTTTAAAGAGCATTTAGAAATACCTGGCAATTTGAAAACTCTACTTGGATTGCCAATAGCTGAACTACCTTATTTTTGATGGGGGAAAAATACTCTGTTTAATGGAAAATATAAAATGAGGTTTGAGGCATGGGTTACATAAAGAACGTTTTTCAAGTCCTCTTTTACAGGAAAGTAATAAAGTTAGATAAGAGAAATATTTTTAAAGTACTTTAATCTTAACTAATTTACTAGGTTTATCAGTGTTCTCCTTAGACCTAATTCCTGTGATGAACCAAGGAAAAGAATTTGTCAGTTGTTAAGAACTTTTCACATACCTTTTGTCTACCCATACAGTGTCTATCTCTATATAAAATATGTAATAAAGGTTGGCTCTTAAATACTGTCTCTTCACCAAAATTTTTAGATGTCCCAAGAGTTCTCAGATTTGAATGATAAAAAGGGTGGCATAAGGTACCGCTTTAGTAATTAACCAGTTCTTTAATAAGGCCTCAATTACTTTGTTTCATGATAAGGAAAAAAAAATATGTTCCAAGACAGAGTTACATTCGACATCTGGGAACCTCCTAACAGCTGGCTACCTAATGAATATGCATCTGCTTAAGAGGCTGTAGAACATTAATAAACCAATAGATGTAAAGCAGAAACAATCTCTGTCAGCTTCAAATGAGATTGGATGCAATGTGCTGTGAAGTGTCACTGTCACATTGAATTGAGTTTGGGAGGTTAACAATCAACTCTTAGCTCCCCGTCTCTTTGTGTCTCTAAACTCGTGCTGACTCTCTTCCCAAACCGATGGCCGTGTTTCTGACGTACAACTTATTTTTCCTGAGAGCCTGATTTGAGGCTTACACACAATGTCTGTGTCTCAAAAATGTCTTCCATTTTGTTCCACTAAACCACATGTTCACCAAGACTTCTTAAAACAAAGGAGTCATCTCCAGATGGGAAAGGCAGGAAATGTCAGCATCAAATGGGTGCAAGATGGACTTCCGATGAATTTGAAAATTATTACGATGAAATCTGTAGTTAACTTGGAAACATCATTTGTTGGGTCTTTCGGAAGAAATTCTTTATTCTCCGTGCAGGCAGCGGTTGTGGTGTTAACTGTTCTAAATATGCCCCCAGAGTGCTGCTACCCTAACTGTGGTGTGGTGAGGAGCATGCTTCCCCCGTTTCTTGGTTGAGATGTCTTGAGGAACATTATATCCACAGAAGGCTTGTTTGAGATTCTATCCTGTGTGAGGGGAGATTAGACCTCGGCAAGCTTGCACTTTCACAGCAAAACATGTACCCGTCACTGTTCTCATCCAAGTGCTCACAGATATGTTTTAAGGAGAATATTATGGTTATGGAAGAAAACTGGAAATTCAAGCCTTGGGGAATTCTTCTAATCACTTCTGTATGCCCTTTGGCTTATCTTCTGAAATTGAGATAAAATATATATACTGTATGTGTAGAATGTGGTAAGTGTAGAATATGGTAAATATGTATGTGTATAAATGAGGTAAAACTCATAAAATTTTACCATTTTAATCATTTCTAAGTACAGTTCCGTGGCACACATTCACATTATTGTGCAACCATCACCCCCTCCATCCCCAGAACTTCTCATCTCCCCAAAGTGAAACTCTGTACCCGTTAAACAGTAACTCCACAGCCCTCTCTCCTCCATCTCCTGGCAAGCACCATTCTACTTGCCGTCTCTATGAATTTGACTACCCTAAGTAGCTACGTAAGTAGAATCATGCTGTATTTGTCCTTTTGTGACTGACTTATTTCACTCAGCATGTCCCCAAGGTTCATCCATGCTGTATCATGTTCTAGAATTTAACATCTCTTTTTTTTAATTTCTCTTTCCTTCTTTTTTTTTTTTTTTGAGACGGAGTCTCACTCTGTTGCCCAGGCTGTAGCGTAATGGCACAAGTTTGGCTCACTACAACCTCTGCCTCCTGGATTCAAGCGATTCTCCTACCTCAGCCTCCCAAGTAGCTGGGATTACAGCCACCTGCCACCATATCTGGCTAAATTTTTGTATTTCTTTTACTAGAGATGGGGTTTCACTAAGTCATCCAGGCTGGTCTCGAACTCCTGACCTCAGGTGATCCACCAGCCTCAGCCTCTCAAAGTGCTGGGATTACAGGCGTGAGCCACCACACCTGGCCTAGAATTTCATTCTTTTTCAAGTTTGTGTAATATTCCATTGAATGAATACACCACATTTGTTTATCCATTCATCCATCAATGGATATTTGAGTTGCTTCCACTTTCTGGCTTTGTAAGTAATGCTGCTATGACATGAGTATACAAATATCTCTTGAAGTCCCCACTTTCAATTATTTCGGGTATACACCAAGAAGTGGAATTGCTGGACCATATGTAAATTCTGTGTTTAATTGTGAAGAACTGTCATGCGGCTCATTTTTTATTTCTGCTCTCGTTACCTCGACACAGAGTCTTTGATGGGATTCCATTTTCTCCCCTTGGCCTTTTCAAGGCGAAAGCTCAGTAAGTCCTTAGACTTCATTATTTTTGATTTTTTTTCCATTTCATGACTAGAAAATAAAGGAAAATGCACACCATAAGAGTAAGTTAACAAAATGGGAATTTAGGCCCACTTACTCCCCACAAAGAAAAGCAATTTATAACAAATGTGGTGTGCTATCACAGACTGAGAATTACAGTTGTCTCTCCAAGAACTCATGGCATCAGATACATGTGTAAAACCATAAGAGCGCTCAGTTGTGTGTGACTCCTTTGTTAAATAAAACATCACCTTAAATTCTACACAGAGATTATTACTGTATTTGTGAGATGTAAGGTCACATTTCCCCCTAAAACTACATAAAAATTACCACCATGACTACCTCATCCAATATGCTCATATTACAGACGGAAGACCAAACACCAGCAACTGAAAATGACAGATTGGTTCAATGACAGAGGGAAGTGGTTCTGTAGGGAAGGACGGGCCGCACTGTTCATGTAAATATGACAATATTCATATAATAATCCAGTAGGAAATAATAGATTTGGATATGCAATAATATTCTCTAACCCTGAGCAGGTAAGGAATTCCAATGCCGTACTCAGCCAGACACTAGAACTTGATCATTTTCAGTATAAGAAAAAAATTCTTATAAAACTGTAATACATCTTGTGTGAACACCTGCATACCCTAGACACTAGCCAATGCGTGGCTTAAACTCCAGGGATTTAAATAACGATCTTCATCCATCTCTTGTAACATAACTGCGAGAAAACTTTCTTTTATTATTTAATTCTTTTTTTTTTCCCCTCACCATGTTTCAACTACTTGAGGCAGATGATAGGTTCAGTTGGGAGTGTAATTTGAGGCCGTGGTGTTTTTCTCCATCAAGGTTGTATATTTCATTGTTATTGTTATATAGGAGGTGTTGGTGGGTCCCAGATCCTGCCTTGGGGATTTTGCCGTGGGCTTCCCATAACAGTTGCATTCTCAGCATGCAGCCCTTAGTGCTGTGGTTGGTGAAACTCTTCAATAATGTTCAGTCTTTATTTAAATTCCTGTAAGTTGTAGCTTCAGCATTCTGTATGTTACACCTGAAAAGGATTTAAGTACACACACACGCACACACACACACACACACACACACATATACATATATAGTTTTTTTCATCTGAGGACTCTATTGGAAATTTTTTTTTAAATTATTGTCAAATGGTAAGAAACCATCAAAACTTTTTAAAAAGACAGGAAAGGCCAGGCTTGGTGTAATCCCAGCACTTTGGGAGGCCAAGGCGGGCAGATCACCTGAGGTCAGGAGTTCAAGATCAGCCTGGCCAACATGGTGAAACCCCACCTCTACTAAAAACACAAAAATTAGCTGGGTGTGGTGGCAGGCACCTATAGTCCCAGCTACCCAGGAGGCTGAAGCAGGAGAATCGCTTGAACCCGGGAGATGGAGATTGCGGTGAGTCAAGATCGCGCCACTGCACTCCAGCCTGGGTGTCAAAGCAAGGCTCTGTCTGAAAAGGAAAGGAAAGGAAAAGCAAAGGGAAAGGAAGGGGAAGGGGAAGGGAAGGGGAAGGAAAGAGGAAGGGGAAGGGGGAAGGGGGAAGAGAAAGGAAGGGAAGGGAAGGGAAGAGGAAGGGGAAGGGGAAAGGGGGAAGGAAAAGGAAGGGGAAAGGGAAGGGGGAAGGGAAAAGGAGAGGAAAGGAAAGGAGAAGAAACTCTGTAGCCTCCCCCCCCCAAAAAAAGCCAACAAAATATCCAAAGTCCACTCAGAAAATATACAGGATTATCACTGCCCCGAATCAACGATATCTTTCTATTCCCTCTGCGGCTGCTCTCGTTCGAGCTCAGTTCTCACTGTTTTGTGGCCACCTTCTCATTGGTTTTCATGCTTCTAGCCTCTCCGTCTTCTCAAATGTCTTGTTCATCACTCCCTAGCTCCTGAACTATCAATGGCTCACCGCTCCCACCTGAATCAAGTCCAGGTATTCAAGGTCATCTAACCATGGGCTACTCTTCCTGGCTTTTATTCTCCAGCTCCTCTCACATGTGCCAACCCAAGGAAACTGCTTTGCCCTCTTGGCACATCCGGTGCCTGTTTCTCCTCCCCTAACACTGCTCCCGGCCAGTCCTGGCACCAGGACCGTGGAGGCCTTCATCTGGACTCAGGGTCTGTCAGTTGAAATACCCATTTTTTTGCAAATCAACAGGAAGTTTAAAAATTTTAAAAAGAAATATCCATTTTTCTCTATAAAAACTCAGTAAATCTAGGGGGAGGGATTCATAATAACCACAGAGTAGGCATTCATAGCTGATAGTACCCTACTGGATGGAAAATGATGATAGTGACATTATTTCTGTGGCTATAGTAACCTTTTTTGTTAGCTTTGTGCCAGGCGCTGTGTTCAGAGGCTTACATCATTGTCCCATCAAATTCTCATGATAACTCGTGAGCTGATGTTAGAATGAAGTTGCAGTTTCTGTGTGGGTTTTATTGTAGAAGCAGGAATATGGCAGATAGTGGGTGGGAATGGAGTCGCCCCTGAAAATCCCTTAAACTGCACATGGTTTTGTATTCATAACTCCATATAGCTATATCTATCTATCTATATATATAAACATATGCAGTTATGTATGATATATGCCAAAGTGACTCTGAGTAGAGTACAATTTTACGGCACTAGGTCTGAGGCTTTTTTTTTTTTTTTTTTGGAGAAAGGGTCTTACCCACCTATCCTGGAATGCAGAGGTGCAATCTTGGCTCACTGCAACCTCTACCTCCTAGGCTCAAGAAATCCTCCCACCTTAGCCTCCTGAGTAGCTGGGACTACAGGTGTGCACCACCACACCAGGCTAATTTTTGTATATATATTTTTGGTTTAGTAGAGACGGAGTCTCACCATATTGCACAGGCTGGTCTTGAACTTCTGGGCTCAAGTGATCTGCCTGCTTCAGCTTTGCAGAGTGCTGGCTTCAGAGGCGTGAGCCACTGTGCCATACAATATACATTTATCCTCCTCAAAAAAAAAAAAAAAAAGAATGGACTCTCTGCCCACCATGTTTCAGTTGCACTAGACTAACTAGTAAGTGTGTTAGCCTCATTTACCGGAAGAAGAAACTGAGGTTTTATAATCTGGTTGATAGACTGAGGAGAAAAACATAAGCTATTTCCAGACAATATAAAAGTAAATTCTCAAATATTTGGCACCACTAACACCAAATGAGATCATCTTTCTTAACATAAAACAGAGATCTATGGTATGGGAAGAGGCTCCTGGGCTACATCTGATTCAGATCAGTGGATGGGTGGAGGAAGCGAGGCCCGGACCTGTACACCGCATCAGAGCCCGGGAACCCAGGCAGAGTGCCAAGCCCTGTCAGTCTCACCACCTCCAAATGGAAAAGGAAAGCACAGCATGGAGCTGAGAATACAGTCTGTGGCTTGACCGCAGGTGTCACCAGGACAGCCTGCACAAACCCACTACAGAAGGATCTGGCAGATACAGTGCTGGTTTTTCAGGAGCTGAAGGCAATGTTGCCCAATGAATGGGACTTTGGGTTTTTTGGTTGCTTTTTGTTTGTTTGATGATTTTTGGTAGATGAGTATTCTTAAATTTAATAATTACACACTTAACTTTCCTTCCTTCCTTCCTTCATTCCTTCCTTCGTTCCTTCCTTTCTTCCCTTCCCTTCCCTTCCTTCCTTCCTTCCTTCCTTCCTTCCTTTCTTTCTTTCTTTCTTTCTTTCTTTCTTTCTTTCTTTCAGACAGGGTCTTGCTCTGTCACTCAGGCTGGAGTGCAGTGGCACCGTTATAGCTCCCTCTAGCCTCAACCTTCTGGGCTCAAGTGATCCTCCTGCCCCAGCCTCCCAAGAAGCTGGTACCACAGCACGTGCCACCATACCCAGCTAATTTTTTTTTTTTTGTAGAGACTGGGTCCCACTATGATGTCCAGCCTGGTCTCAACCTCCTGGACTCAAGTAATCCTCCTGTCTTGGCTTCCTGAGTAGCTGGGATTACAGGCATGAGCCACTACACCTGGCTCCACACCTAACTTTTTTATTACTTTTGTTTTTAGAGGTGAAGTCTCACTCTGTCACCCAGGCTGGAGTGCAGTGGTGAGATCTTGGCTCACTGCAACCTCCTCCTCCCAGGTTCAAGCGATTCTCCTGCCTTAGTTTCCCAAGTAGCTGAGACTACAGGCATGCACCACCATGCCTGCCTAATTTTTGTATTTTCAGTAAAGATGGGGTTTCACCATGTGGGCCAGGCTGGTCTTGAATTCTTGACCTGGTGATCCACCAGCCTCAGCCTCCCAAAGTGCTGGGATTACAGGAATGAGCTACTGCACCCGACCCAAAATAAACTATTCTTATTCCACTTTTGTTTCATTTGATCACTAGATCACTGGCATTGTAACAGCATTATAATCTACAAATTGACATTGCAAATGTCTGTGTCTACACTTTGAATATTATGAAGTAGGTCTTGTCTAAGAAAATGAACTACTGTAAACATTGTTTTTTTGAAACAGGGATACAAGGTCTTACTCTGTTGCCCAGACTGGAGTGCAACGGCACCAACACAGCTCACTGCAGCCTCAGCCTTCCAGGGCTCAAGCAATCCTCCCAGCTCAGCCTCCCAAGTAGCCAGTACTGCAGGCCTGCGCCACCATGCCTGCTTAATGTTTTTTTTATTTTTTGTAGTTACGAGGTCTCACGTTATTGCCTAGGCTGGTCTTGAATTTCTGGGCCCAAGCAATCCTCCTGCTTCGATCCTTCTCACTTCCGATCCTCTTACTTTTGCCTTCCGAAATGCTGGGATTACAGGTGTGAGCCACTGTGCCTGGCCTTGTAAACCATATTTTTAGAAAAATAAATTCTGAATTATAAGTAACTACTAAGAAAAACTTGGGATCACACTCCATCTGTGGTCTTCTTTCCTTTTTAAAATTTAGAACTGGATCAAGATGCTTGGGTTTTGAGGATATCCAAATAACTGTAAAAAAACAGCCTGCATGTGCCACCATGCCCAGCTAATTTTTGTATTTTTAGTAGAGACGGGATTTCACCATGTTGGCCAGGCTGGTCTGGAACTCCCAACCTCAAGTGAGCCGCCCGCTTTGGCCTCCCAAAGTGCTGGAATTACAGATATGAGCCACCATGCCTGGCCTATTATTTATTTATTTCTTTTCCTCAGAGATTCCTGTTCTGAAACTCCCATGTAGTTTACGTCATTTCTAGATTATTTATAATATCTAATGTAATGTAAATGCTATGTAAATGTTGTTATACTGCATTTTTATTTGTATCATTTTTTTTGTTGTAATGTTTTTATTGTTTTTTCTTCCTGAATATTTTCCATCAGCTCTTGGTTGAATCTGAGGCTACGGAACCTGCAGATACAGAGGGCTGACTGTATTTATTTGAACGTGATAGTAACTTTATTCAGCAAAGTAGTTCATTTATTCATATATGGGTCTGCTTATATTTAACCTTTTCTTGTCTCATTTGAAAAGAATGTTCTTAATCCACCTCTGAGACATAATTCAGCTTGTGCTCAGAATTGCATAGATATTGGTTCCTAAGGGTAAAAAAGAAAAAAAATGCCAGTAAGTCCACCAGATAAGGGACCCAGGAAGAAAGGGTTGAATGTTGCTAGAATGCTGTTTAGTTCCCAATGAAGAGATTAAGGGGTCCTTTTCTGATGTTTTCCCTTTGAGACCCAGGAGAAACAATATTGTTCTATATATTCGAGCAGCAGCCATGGGTCAGATTTATCATCTGGGCGAGGCTGCCCTTTCAAAGAACTCAGTATCCATGGGGCAATGTAGAAATGTATGAATATTTTAAAGTTCCATCAACACATCACAAAGGTGCTAAAATAGATTGGAAATACATAAAACATAGCTGTTACCACTGCAGAGCATGACAGTGGCAGCAAAGAAGTAAGAGAATGAGAAGTAGCTCTCTTTGCAGTTTTTCATCTACCCAACACACACTAACAGCAAAACGCACACACGTTCATTTTGTAGGCTGTTTGCAAGCAACTAACAATAACGAAAATGATGGTGACATCATAACGCCATCTACCATTTCCTTTCAGTCTCTCTCTTACCTGCCATCCTCACCACACCCAGCATCCCTGTATCTCTCCCCTCACTGCCTTCTGCCTTCACCCACTCAGAAAGGACACAAGGCGGAAAACAACTGGTAAAGCTGGGAAGAAGAGCTTTCAGTCGTTGGAGACCCTGCTGTCCATTTGCGAATGTCACTTTCCTTGGAGAGACCCTCCCTGATGACTTACAAAGAGCTGCCCCCAACACTCTCTGTCACATTCTGTTTCCTTCCTTCCTTCCTTCCTTCCTTCCTTCCTTCCTTCCTTCCTTTCTCCTTCTTTCTTTCTTTCTTTTTTTCTTTTCTTTCTTTCTCTCTCTTTATTTATTTATTTTCTTTCTTTCTTCTTTCTTTCTCTTTCTTTTCTTTCTTTCTTTTTCTTTCTTCTCTCTCTCTCTCTTTTTTTTTCATGGCACTTTGCATTATTTAAAATTCTTATTTATATTTAGTTTCTGCATTGATGGCCTGTCTCATCCGGTCGAATGTAAACGCCATGAGAGTGGGAACTTGTCTGTTGCCTTCACCCAGTGTCTCCAGTGTAGAACACTGCCTGGTCCTAGGAGGAGCTTAGCAAATCAATGTTGACGGGACAAGTACTGTGGAATATGCAAAACACAGGGGAAATAAGAGCAAAAAAAAAAAAATACAAAATTTAGAATTGGAAGGAACCCTAGAAGAGCTGTTTGGTAGATTTAGATGTTTGCAAGGATATTCAGGGAGACACTACAGGCAGTCAACAACAGTGTCTGCCAAGTAGATAATAAGCACTCAACAAATGGTGGCTATTCTTTTCTTTTATTTATTTATTTATTTTTGAGATGGAGTCTTGCTCTATTGCCCAGGCTGGAATGCTGCAAGATCTTGGCTCACAGCAATCTTTGCCTCCTGGGTTTAAGTGATTCTCCTGCCTCAGCTTCCTGAGCAGCTGGGATTACAGGCACGTGCCACTACGACCGGCTAATTTTTTGCATTTTTAATAGAGACAGGGTTTCACCATGTTAGTCAGGCTGGTCTCAACGCCTGACCTCGTGATCCACCCGCCTCGGCCTCCCAAAGTGCTGGGATTACAGGTGTGAGCCACCACACCCAGCTATTTTATTTTTATTTTATTTTATTTTATTTATTTATTTATTTTGAGAGGGAGTTTTGCTTTTGTTGCCTAGGCTGGAATGCAATGGCAGTATCTCAGCACACCACATCCTCCGTCTCCCGGGTTCAAGTGATTTTCCTGCCTCAGCCTCCCAAGTAGCTGGTATTACAGGCATGCGCTACCACGCCCAGCTAATTTTTTGTATTTTTAGTAGAGACGGGGTTTCTCCATGTTGGTCAGATTGGTCTCAAACTCCTGACCTCAGGTGATCCACCCGCCTCCCCTCCCAAAGTGCTGGGATTACAGGCATGAGCCACCGCGCCCAGCTATTTTATTTTTTGAGTTAGGAATCTTGCTGTGTTGCCCAGGCTGGAGTACAGTGGCATGATCACAGCTCACTGCAGCCTCCAACTCCAGGGCTCGAGCAATCTTCACGCCTCAGCCTCCCAAATAGCTGGGACTACCGGTGCGCACCACAGTGCTCAGCTAATTTTTTTACTTTTTGTAGAAATGAGGGTCTCACTATGTTGCCCAGGTTAGTCTTGAACTCCTGACCTCAAGTGATCCTCCCACTTCAACCTCCCAAAGCACTGGAATTACAGGCATGAGCCACCAGGCTCAGCTGGCTATTATGTTTCAAAAATTTTATTATTTGACTGGGCGTGGTGGCTCACACCTGTATTCCCAACACTTTCGGAGGCCAAAGCAGGCGGATCACCTGCGGTCAGGGGTTCAAGACCAGCCTGGCCAACATGGTGAAACCCCAATATATATAGATATAATTGTGAGCCCGAAAAATGACCTGGCCTCAGGATTTGATAGTATTCTTTCCCAACCCAACAAAAGGATTTGCTTCTTCTTACTTAACCTTGATCCCAGAAATAAAATTCTACTCTGAGCCTGAAAGCTGCCCCTGTCCCACCCACAGCAGTAGTCCCAACAGCTCGGTGCATTAGCAATGCAGGGCTAGTGCTTCGATCCAGTCTCCTTTGAGAATCTTGGGTGAAAAATGCCTGCAGGGTTGGCCCCAGCTTTCTTTGTTCACATTGTTTGCTTTGAAGACCTTAACGCAGTGCTGAGAAATCAATAAGCAGGGATGCTGCTGCCCTGGTATGTGTCTCCTTCTGAGGCTCCTGTGGGAGGCTCGCTTCACTCCAATGCACTGATAAGTAGTGAAGTGCCCAACTCTGTCTGCAAATTAAGACTCTTGTAAGTAATGAAAGAAAACCAAGTTTCGCTTGCTGTGGGTTTTCCATCCGGAGTGTCATTAGATAAAACGAAAGTACACATTACAGGTTTGTGTAATGATTTGCTGTGATAGGGTTATCAGTCATTGCAAAATTAATTATTTAGGAAAGCAGTTTTTACTGGAGGTTTTCATTTAAGTTTTGCCCCTTGATGTAGGTATATAAAAATGACTAATCCATCGGACATTGTTATTGTACTTGCGCATCTATCACTATTGGGCCTTTTTTTCGTAATTGGTTTATTAATTACAGCATCTTAATGATCTGTTTAAAATAAATAAACCATTTGCACCATTTCAAAGGTATTTTGTGAGGCTCAGCTGATATTAAAATAGCACCAGCCTTATGTGCTTTTTCAGCAAGTGACCTAATTAGTTAATAAAGTAATTGAATATTAAAAAGGATGTTGCAAGTGATTAAAATTTAAGAGCCTTCAGAATGTTATTAAAGCTATAAATCATACATCACTGTTTTAATTTGCATAGCTACAGAATTACTAATGGTCCCACGTGCACGCGGGGCTTGGCAATTAGTCCTTTGACAAAATGTTGGCGATGTCGAGGTACCAAATTCTTTCAACCTCTTTTGATAGCTAAATAGAAACCTGCTTTTGCCAAATTAAATATCTAACTGTTGAAATTGCTTCCTGCTCCCTTCGACAGGTATGTAAATTCATTCGTCCAACAAATATTTGGGAAAACCTTTCGTACTCAAGTACTGTGCTAGGTATCGGGTACAATAGTGAGAAAAACAGACACAGTTCCCGTGGAGGTTGCATTTTGGAGTTGGTTGGGTAGAGACACTAATCATGTAGTCCCCAAATTCATACAAAAAGGTAATGAGGGGCTGTGAAGGAAAAGTGTCAGATTCTTCAAGAGGATTTTGCTGCGAAAATCTGACCTAGTCTGATAGATTAGGAACCGAACACTTAATTTCAGGTGAGGGGATTGGGACTTTACCCAGTAGAGGACTCTTGTTCAAGCAGGAAATGCTTAATGACTCTGCCAAGGGGGTGTGGGAAGGACTGGCTGGAATTATTGGTTGTTTACCCAACAGCCCGGCTACAGGAGTCCCAATTTTGTTTGGTTATAGGGCCAGCGTTATGCCTAGGGAATGCAGGCTCAGGCCCAGGGAGAATGATGAATGCTCTAACCAGTTATTGTAATCCCATTCCTCTTTGCCTGTGATTGCTTTAAGGTGGATGTGTTCTGGGAAATCTAAGAGGCTTTGTGGAAGAATTTCTGTCCCTGGTAAAAAGAAATACACAGGGAGGACCCTCCTTTCCTTCATGCCTTCGGATGTCGTCATGAGTGAAGGTGATGGCTGGAGCTATGTCAGCGTTATTGAGACCATGAAGGGGAAGGCAAAACAAACAAACAAAATATCACATACAGCTGGGTGGGGTGGCTCACACCTGTAATCCCAGCACTTTGGGAAGCCGAAGCAGGAAGATTGCTTGAGTCCAGGAGTTCAAGGCCAGCCTGGGCAACATGACGACCCTGTCTCTACAAAAAACACAAAAATTAGCCAGGTATGGTGGCATATGTTTATAGTAGCAGCTACTTGGGAAGCTGAGGCAGGAGGATCACTGGAGCCTGGGAGGCAGAGGCTGCAGTGAGGCGTGATTGCACCACTGCAATCCAGCCTGGGTGACAGAGTGAGACTCCGTCTAAACAAAACAAAACAAACCCCCCCCACACACACATTTCCTAAACCCTAGCCCAGATATTATTTGGTTGCTGAACCAATTATAACAACTTTGAATGTCTTAAGGTATGAATCATAAGTTTTAGTTGGGTACTCTGTTACTTGAAGCTTAGAGCATCTCTACTGAACCAGATGGGTCAAAAATGAAGAACTCTAACTTCTTCAAGTCACTTAAAAAAGACACCAGAAGCTAAAAGACAAATGAAGAGGCTCATATAATTGTCCAGGTGAGCAGTAGTAAAATAATAAATCATGGTAGAGGAATGGAAAGTAAAGCCAAGAGCAGAGCTAAGGCACCGTGGACACAGAATCAACAGCATTTGCAATGCTTTGGCTATCGGGATACCAGTTAACAGCAACTCTCATTCACTGAGTATTTCCTATGTGCCGGCAGCATTCTGAGTGCTTCTCATTCAGTATCTCATGGAATCATTTCAACAGCTCTATCAAATACTATGCATTGTCACCGTGATTGAATTCAGTTTCTGTCATGGCTTGATTTCCCAGGTCAAACCCCAATAGCGTCTCTCCTACCACTAGTGGGCAAAAGCAGATGAGTTTCTTCGTAGTCTTCAGACTCCGTGAGACAGCTGCTGGCTAGAGTACAGCTGTCAACATTTTTTGCTTCGCATGAAAAATAGTAACATTTTAAGCCACACACTGAAGTAAATTGAAGACAAGTTGGGGTATCTATATGGGACTTGGCAAAAGCCTGCATTATATAAGAAAATAAAGCTCAAAATGTAAGGAAAACATTAAGTACTGAAGTTTTACAAAATTCCCCAAAAAAAACCTCTTCAATTTTTAATAAGAAATTTGCTTTTTTTTTTTTTGAGATGGAGTCTCACTCTGTCACCCAGGCTGGAGTGCAATGGCGTGATCTTGGCTCAATGCAACCTCTGCCTCCTGGGTTCAAGTGATTCTCCTGCCTCAGCCTCCCGAGTAGCTGAGACTACAGGCACGCGCACCACCATGCCCAGCTAATTTTTGTATTTTTAGTAGAGATGGGCTTTCACCACGTTGGCCAGGCTGGTCTCAAACTCTCAAACTCCTGACCTCAAACTCAAGTGATCCATCCTCCTTGGCCTCCCAAAGTGCTGGGATTACAGGCGTGAGCCAACGCACCTGTCCCAGAACATAGCTTTTTTTTAATTTTTATTTTTTTTCGGATGCCTAAACACCCTTTATTTCACACAGCTATGCAAATTGTGAGGCCAAGATATGACCGAAAACAATTAAGGTTTAATTTACATCAACACCTGGGCGTGGTGATGTCGAAGTACCAAACTCTTTCAACCTCTTTTGATAGCTAAATAGAAACCTGATTTTGCCAAATTAAGTATCTAACTGTTAAAATTGCTTCTTGCTCCCTTCAACAGGTATGTACATTCATTCATCCAACAAATATTTGTGAAAACCTTTTGTACTCAAGTACTATGTACTCAATTCTCCTGAGGCAGGAGAATGGCTTGAACCCGGGAGGCGGAGGTTGCAGTGAGCCGAGATCACACCATTGCACTTCAGCCTGGGCGACAGAGTGAGACTCCGTTTCCACAAAAATAAATAAATAAAATAAAAAATTACATGAGTAAAAATAATGTGTCACTTCACACTTGGTCTAACACACATAAAATCTCTACCCTATCTGGCATAGATACACTTAACATGCAATATTAAGTACAATTTCCATTTTATTTTTCTCCAGAGAATAGTCCGTCTTCAGTCTTTAAGGACTCAGCTCCTTACATGGGCTTTGGTGGGGGTCGTGGGACAGCACCTGCAGGTCTACATCGGGGTGGGAGTGTTCGGTCCTTGCGGGTTTCACGAGATTGATTCCTGCCTACTTTGCTGTGAATTGTACCACTCACACAGTAATGTAGCTTCACATACAGCTTGGGAGGCACATAGGCCATCGAAGATGCTCGCTTCGGAAATGTCCCTGACTGCTGCGGCCTCTGCTATGTTTCAAATGACTAATTTCTTAATGGCCTTGTCCTTGGGCACGCACTGGGCACAGTTCGTGCAGCGAATAGGCTGCGTTTGGCTGCAGTCCTTTAGCACAACCATTGTTCCTTCTTTTCTTTGTCATCTTGGAGGCACGGACTAGAGAGAAAAACATAGCTTTTTATTATCTGATTTTATGCTTAAAACGGCGATTCCTAATCAGACTTTTTAAATCCCATGGAGACTTTTAAACAATGGTCTCTTCAAGCTCTTGGTAGTCATCACTAAGATAAACTTCGTTCACACAATTTAGTCATGTAAAAAAAGGAAAACAATTTTTGAAATCATTCCAAATTTTACAGCATCTGAGTCATATTTTAAGAAACAAATAGCTTTTCCTTTTCTTTCATTGACCACTGCAGTGTTGAAATTCCTGTAATCATGTCAGTGACTTTCAAATCGAATGAAACTTTCTTAAAGTATTTCAAAATCGTGACAATGCTTTAATGTGTAGACCACTCACACACAGTTAGTTACTAAGCACAGCCGGTTTGGACACCACAGACAGGGCATGCCAGTCACAACAGCTGAAAGAATCCCATATATGTGAAGACAGGTTCAATGCTGTGCCTGCCAAGAACCATCCCCATCCCTGGCACTGTTGAACTTCCAACTGGTTCCACGTTGACCTAGCACTGTGCTTCTCACAGGGCCACCTTCATGGACTTGCAACGTGCACAGTTGCACAGGACCCTGCACTTGGAAGGACCCTATGCTTAGCTTGATGCTCTGATGCTGCCATCTTGAAATTCTTAATAATTTTTGAGTAAGGGGTCCTGCATTTTCCTTTTTCACAGGGCTCTGCAGTTTATGTAGCTGATCCTGGCATCTTGGGCAACTGGAAAACGAACTCCTTCAGTAGCTACCCTGCATCCTTGGTCAGGATGGGCAGGTGGCATGTGCTACCACAGGTGAAGCAACTTCTTAGCCGCTGCATTCAACTCACTGATACGGAGCATAACAATGTGGATGTCATCTGGCTCAGCAGGGTCCATGTTCACAGGACCATGGGCCACACCTTTGTACTTTTCTCCATTTGGCTACCCTCAAGGGACCTGATGAAGTTGTTGATGCTTGTGGCTGGAAATAACGGACCCAGAGGTTCCAGCTGACCCAGGAGGTGAGTCATCAATATTATACCTCACAGTGCATCGACTCGCCATTTGGGCAGTCCTGTGTAGGATGCATCCCCAAGAATGTTACTTCACGGTAAGATCTCTGTGACCTAAGAAAGATCTACTGAGTCCTTGTTATAATGTGTTTCAAAATGAAGACTAGGTATTGGATTTTGAATATCTACTCTGCCCAAGAGAGGTTGGATAGAGAAATGATCCCTGCCTGAGGGGTCTAGCTGAGGACTGAGATGAAAGGTAATGCTGGAAGGAAATGTTTAGAATCCTTCTGGGTTCTTCATCTGGCATGTGAGGGTTTAAAACAGTTTCTTCTAAACATTTTTTGAGTTGGACTCTCTTATATTATTCGTAGTTTGGTGTCATAACTTCACTTTGGTCTCTATTATATACAGACATACATATTTTTTTAACCTACATTATTTAAATATAAGCAAAAACAGTTCCAAGCCAGTGAAGACAAATGACTCCCAGCACAGGGGAAGACAGCTTCTGCCAAAATACTTTTCATGGAGCAACAGATGTGCTCAGATTGGCTCTGGGGACAGGCAAGGAGATGGGGTGAGAGGACTTGGCTGAGGCATAATTGGACCTGACAACAGTGGATAAGAGGCTGCAGCACTGAACCTCAGATTCTTCACCCAGAATACCGAATTAGTTCATCACTTTCTGCCCTCAGCGGCAAAGATCACGAGTATGCATCAGTCTTAGCACAAAGCCATATCAACAGAACCCTCATAGGTTATTTTTCAGTAAAATAGTATTTTTATACTATTTTACATAAATTCATACAACACTCCCCGATCACACAATCTTACTGTTCCACCAAGTATCACGCAAGAGAACTTTGTAGATGTTAAAGTTGTGGAGCCCTTTGCCTGGTCTTCCCTGTGTGTGCCTTTGTGCGTCTGTGTGTGTGTGTGTGTGTGCATGCGTATGTGTGTGTGCACATGTGCATTCATGTGTGCAATCCTTTACGGAAGCTCTTCTGGTTAAAGTAGTCATCAGGTTCATGAGCAAAGGAAGAAAAGCTATGACTACTTTCCCACTTCTTAACATTCTGATTTTCTAGCCTAAGTAAGTCTTCTGGCACTTATAAAATAGCCTGGCCCTCTTGCTACCAATTAATGGCTTTTCAAGGATGATGAGAAAGCTATAAAAGTGGGATAATAACAGGGGTGGCTGCGGTGGGAATCACAAGATAGGGGAGAGGCAAGAAGGAAAGTGGAGCTGTTCACCTTCTGGCCTTTTTATCCCCTAGACCACTTTGTGTTTCTTGCCAAATGTTCCGTCTTATGGAATATTCGAGCCCAGATCTGTATAGAAGGCAAAGCTCCTGGCAGGGTTCATCTCTGGGCCTGGGGCAGGGAGGGGAGGACCTTTGGGACCTCACATTCACCGAGACCTCACATGCAAACCATGGCTCAGCTCCAAATGAGGCTGGCTGCACACCCAGTCACAGATTCGCCGAGACGACTGAACACTGCCCATTGTTCCAGTTGGATTTTTAAAATACAACAGAACTTTTACAACTCTGCTTTGACATATCTTTTTTTAATGTATTGCAAATCTGAAATAATGGGAGTGGCTAGGCTCTCTCTCAACCTTGCGTCTGTGTTTTCATGCTTATTCATCTTCCAGGGCACATTTTCATAACGGGATTGGATGTAACATGCCCAGTTAATTAGGGAATACATTTTTATTATCAACACCACTCTTGGTTATATTTTGATCTCCATAAGAAACTGGCCGACCAGGGAGATGAGTGTGAACTGGCTTATGACTGAAGGAGAACAAAGATGTTGTGCAGCCAGTTCCTCTGCTTTGCGTGTTTGTGTTTTGTTTATCACAAAATGGGTGATAATGATAAGGATGTGTAAGAAGCACCATTTAATGATAGTGCCGGTGGAGAGTGTCAACAAAAGCCATGACTGTTGAGCAAAAGCTAGAGGTAAATTAAACCCTGGATTTGTTCAGAGTTTAGTTTTTATAGCCACACATTTATGGCTAGCAGAAAGGTTCTTGGTATTGAAATTGCTTTAAGAACAATAATTTCATTGCTTCAAGTGTGAAACTCCCCAGTCACTGATCCCAACTCTCCCCACTAAAGCAGGTGTTTTATAATATTGTTTTTGTGAATAGTATCTTTTTATTGCCAGGGTGTACAGTATGTAACATATGCAGATTATATACCTGCAACATGTATTAATACGCGGTGCATTGATCACTGTGGCACAGAAACTGTTTGCAGATGGCACAAAGACATTTTAATTTCAATAGTTATATGTTTATTTTAACGCTGACCTTCATTTGGGGCAAGTTTCCCAATTTTCCATTGGTGGTGGTGATGTACAGCTTCCTTTTAAGTGAGGCAGCAGCCTTACATGTGTGGCGCTGGCCACTTTTAAAAGTGAGTTACTTTTAAAATTGGTTACTTTTAAAAGTGAGTCCATTTATAGAATTTATTGAACAATATTGAATAAATAAAAATGCACTGGTCTGCTTAGGATAAGGCAAAAATCATGAAGGTGCTCTGTCAATGACCCAAGTTTTGGAAACAATGGGCTATGTAATAAGAAGATGTAGGCTTTGTGTTGGGTTTGTGACAGTGATGATAGCTACACTGAGCCATCCTAGTGACCACTGCCACATGTGTAAGGCTGCTGCCTGATGCCCCAGGAGTGTGCCTTCCATGTGACACTAATTGGCCCACACAGGAGAGAAACCATGACCTTGTCCTCATTAGCCGCATGCTCAGACCAGCTGAGCTAGCTCACTCTGGGTCACTGGGGTCCCATGTAGGAAATTACCATTCCAGTGCCCTGTGGCCCCCTTGTAACCCCAACTAATGAATGTCCTGTGGAGCCTAATGTCATTCCTAGGGGAGCACACAGCAATCCCAGCAGTGGAGAAGTTGATAGCATTCTGAAGTTTTAACCCGGGGAGAGCCAATTGAGGAAGCATGGAGAACTCAGGAAGCCTAGAAACAATCTTTCAAACACCTGCGTACTGGGAAAAAAGGAGGAAGACATCCAACTCTGTCCATCTGTGTCTCAGGACACAGAATGGAAGCACAGGAAAGTTAAGAAAGCCATTGAGCATTGCACAGCATGTTCATCAAGCATAAACAGTATTAGGTGATTGCTGTATGGGCTGAGCACTTTACACCAACAAACCTATGAAGCAGGTGATATTATCCCTATATTAGGGATCAGGAGTTTCCTGAGGTAATAGTGAGAGAGCTGAGGATTGCCATCCTGTGGAAATTAATACAAGTTGAAGGGCAATTTTATGAGCCGAACAGACAGCTTGCCAAACCTTTTGACTTATGCCTCCTTTAGCTCTCAGGAGAAAGATACACTCCTTCAAGTAATACATACATATATATAACAAAATACATATATATATATATATATTTTCTGTAGCTTTAGGTACTTCCACAGTTTAGCCTTGAGAAGAGTTTCTTTAATTAGATGATTCTGTAGTCAAGGCTGAGACAAAGCATCCTTCCCAAATGTTGGGGAATATTGGAAAGGGATGGTGAACTTTCTCAATGCATACTGAAGAGCTGGGAAGACCACCAGTCACTCCATCTTCTTTTCAACAAGACTATGGGATCAATACCCCTTCTAGGACCAAACTAACTAGTGGGCAAAGGCCTCCTACCACTCACTTGGCAGCCACTCTTCCTAGAGCCACAGCTTGCCTGCTGCCCCTGGGGGTGCCCACCTCCCTGGTTCTCTCTAGAAGCCAGGAATCCCTGAGTGCATGTGCCCTCTCCCAGCCAAAGAGCAGCATGAATCAGAAGGGACTAGACACTTGTAGTAAATCACCACACTGCATTTTATTTTATTTTCCAAGATGGAGTCTTGCTCCGTCACCCAGGCTAGAGTACAGTGGCACAATCTCAGCTCACTGCAACCTCTAATTCCTGAGTTCATGCAATTCTCCTGCCTCAGCCTCCCGAGTAGCTGGGACTACAGGCCCAAGCCACCAGGCCCAGCTTTTTTTTTTTTTTTTTTTTGTATTTTTTAAGTAGAGATGGGGTTTCATCATGTTGGTCAGGCTGGCCTCGAACTCCTGACCTTGTGATCCACCTGCCTTGGCCTCCCAAAGTGCTGAGATTACAGGCATAAGCCACCGCACCCGGCCAAGGTGCATTTTAATTCAGTTCTCTGATTTTTGTTTAGCTTAGGGAGAAGGCCTAGCTTACTCTCATATTTTTCTGGTTAATGTCTGAGAAATTTAATATTTTAAAGGTGCAATTGGCTGGCAATAAACTTAAGAGTCAGTGAGATCTAGATAGAAACCTCAATTCACAATTTATTAGCAGAGAGACACTGGCAAGCTACATAACCTCTCTGAGCTTTAGTTTCCTCACATATATCAAGGGGATAGTCTTCTTCCTCTCATGGGGTATCTGAACAAGGTAACACATGTAATATGCTTAATGCAGGGCTGAAATGTTATCAACTGACAGTATCTCTTATTGCATGATCTGCTTTTTGCCCCTTCACATAGTGACTGAGTGAAATGTGGTACAAGTTGCCAAGGATCAAAATGGCTCTTTATTATAAACTTAGTTTTTAGTTACACATTTGAAGACCAGTATCTATTATCTCACATACTGTATTTCTCTTAACCACAGGAATAGGCTGCTGAAAAATTAAGCTTGAGGTAGAGAGGGAACAGCTTTTTGAAGGTCTTGGCTTGATGTGCAAGGAGCCTGACTAGCATTGCCCACCCCACCCTGTTTGCCCCCCCAATCTCAACCTAAAACAGGCTTTCCTCTGTTTATTATGAATTTCCCTCTGACTCAAGAGTATATTTGCTTACAATCTTGCAGCAGAGGCTCAATTCTGGCCATAGCATCATAGGAGAGCCGCAACCTTTCTCATAAATGGGTTTTCAGGCAACACTGTGTAGAAGTGAACTGTTTCAAAGTGAGACAGTTGCTGAGAAACAAGGGCTTTAAGAGAGACTTCCCAGGGCAATCCCTTGCCAGTAGGTGGGAAGAGGCTGGATGGAGTTGACAGTTTCTGAGATCAAGAGTCCCAGAATGGAAGAGTGAGAGAGCCCCTACAACAAACAACAGCGGACACTGAGTAATCCCCAAGCACATTCACTATCTGAACACCATCAGTCAGGCTTCCCGATTTTCGAATTAGGTAAATTCAATACTGCGAAGAAACGTTTATATTACCACTTGGGTTGATTATAGCTTGTTTTTCCTTAATTAACTCAGTCCCGACTGGTGAGCATTTAACGATAAATTGTAGCAGTGACTGTAGACCTAGAGATGCAGGTCCTTCTGGGACCTCAAGGTAAGCAGTTTTCTTTAACCCACTGCCACCTAGTGGTAACTGAGCAGACTGAAAAATGCTTCCTCTATACCCAAGGAGAGAATGGTTGGCATTTTTCTCCTTGCCACTCCTATCTTGGAAGCACAGGGAGAGTGATCGATGTGTCTCTTTCCACTGGCCTCCACTCCCTGCCAACATTTAACTGTCACCGTATATTTACAATGTCAAGCTAGCTGACTCTTCTGCGATTATTTTGATTAATGAGGACATTCTCATTTAATCAGAAGTATCTGAGATTCAAAACAAACAAGGACCAGACATAGAGCACATGGGTCTTACCTCCCTCTCCACTGCAGCAGTTAGAAATTTCATATGTGTCAGCTGGGCTCAAGTTAATGGATCCTTTAAAGTGAGCAACTGGGTCTTGACAGTTAACTTGCGGTTTTCCGCACTAAGAATAAATGTGACTTTTATTGTCTACTTTATCAGGTGATTCACTTCTGGAAGCACACAGAAGAGATCAAGAAATCAATGTGGGCGCTCGGCTTCCTGTACATGCACACTGGAAAGCTGGTGGCAAATTCAAATATTTTTGGAAGAATGTGAGGATCAATTTGCCAAATTTGGTAAAACACTTGGAAGGTAGCAGAATGAATGGTGATTTCAGCAGATTGTGAACAGAATGGACTAATGCCAATAAGCTATTAGGTAGAATAAATTCACAGGGCAATTACCACTGCTTGCAGCTTAGAAGAGATAATTCAGAAGTTCCTTTCCCAAGCATGAACTTCAAGTATACTTGAAGAAAAAAAGCTACTTCAAGAGTGGTGATTTATTTATTTTTATTTTTTGAGATAGAGCCTTGCTCTATCACCCAGGCTGGAGTGCAGTGGCACAATCGCAGCTCACTGAAACCTCCACCTCCCAGGTTCAAGTGATTTTCCTGCCTCAGCCTCCCGAGTAGCTGGGACTATAGGCATGTACCACCATGCCCAGCCATTTTTGTTTTGTTTGCTTTTTGAGACAGAGTCTTGCTCTGTGGCCCAAGCTGGGGTGCAGTGGCATGACCTCAGCTCACTGCAACCTCTGCCTCCCAGGTTCAAGCGATTCTCCTGCCTCAGCCTCTTAAGCAGCCGGGACTACAAGCACCCGCCACCATGCCTGGCTAATTTTTGTATTTTTTGTAGAGATGGGGTGTTTTACCACGTTGGCCAGGCTGGTCTTGAACTACCAACCTCAGGTGATCCACCCGCCTCAGCCTCCCAAAATGCTGGGATTACAGGCGTGATCCACTGTGCCTGGCAAGAGTGGTAATTTAGATGTGTGTGCTTTGGTAAAGAAAAGGTACAAGGTTACAATAATGCAAATGCATAAGGCTTCAGATGTTTTAGCTTTCTAGACAAGTGTCTTCACTTGGTAACAGACTCCCCTGCCTCCTGTCTGCTACCCCCAAAATCAGCAGACAAAGCAGCCAGGATATGAATACAGTTTATTACAGTTTTCAGACTCCCATACGACACATATCTAAAGCTGAACATTGCAAACTGACGTCACTAGCAGCAATCCTTCCTAGACAGGAAGGGTTTAGTTAATTTAACAATTAGGAGTAATTTAAAGACAAACTTACAAGTCATGGTTTTTCTTATAGCAGCTGGTATATGAGCAGTGAAACTAGAGATACATAGAGTCATTCAGGTTTAGCCTTGCCTAAAAAACAACATTAATAAGTTATGGTGCAGAGGGGTATCCCCAGGGTTGCCAAAGAGAAGGCTGATGTCTTTAAATGTCTGTATGAAATAAGCAAATCACTTTCAAGACATGGCTATTTGCTTTACTGTCAGGACAACAGAAAAGAAGTGGACAGCTACCCTAGATTCTAGCTCACACTTAATTCAGCCACATAATCGTCATTTAAGTAATACCCCTTAAAATTTGTCACACTTTTTTTCACAGCTCTAGAAACATAACATCAGACATCAGACATTTGTTCCAAAGGACTAAAAATCAAAAGCAATAGCAATGTATTGGAAATCACTTTTATGGCTTTCCTAAGGGAGAATCCCCATCTTTTCAGGGAGTGTTTTTAAAGAAGCACTAACTCTGGTAGGTTATCAAACTACTTTTTATTCTAAATAAATAAAAGCCCAACTGAAGGTCTCAGGTGTACTTGTTTTTCTTCCCCTAGATCTTCAAACCATCCAAAGCCAATTCTTGAGAGCTTTCATTTTTATTAGAGCAGTGCCAGATAACTTACAAACATTTGAAAAATACTCAAAACACTGAGAGTAAAGGAAGCCCAACCCTTCCTCAGAGCCCAGAAAACTGACAGGAACCCCAAAGGCTTATCTTAAATCCATCAACTCAATTTGCCAGAAAGTGCTGACAGACCACCCACTTTTGCAACACAGGGCCCAGGATTCTTGCATTTACAATTCCTAAGAAAAGCCTTCTGGGAGAAGAAAAGCACAGACTGGTGAACATAAGTTACTGAAAAAGGGTTGACTGCATTCTATATCTGGCACAGGAAAAGAAAAATTCAAACAGCTGTGAAACCATTATATTTACACCACGATACTCTTACATGAACCTTGACATTCCTACCTCAACAGCTTCATTCATAAAAAATACATAAAAGATTGGAAAGCTTTGGGGTAGCACCAGTGACAGCTAGCTGTCATTGAATAGTTTTATTTTTTTCCTAAAGGCAAAATTTAGAGAAATTTTTATTTTTATTTATTTATTTTTTTTTTTTGAGATGGAATCTCGCTTTGTCGCCCAGGCTGGAGTGCAGTGGTACCATCTCAGGTCACTGCAACCTCCGCCTCCCGGGTTCAAGTGATTCTCCTGCCTCAGCCTCCTGAGTAGCTGGGACTATAAGCGCGTGCCACCGTACCTGGCTAATTTTTTGTATTTTTAGTAGAGACAGGGTTTCACCATGCTAGCCAAGATGGTCTAGATTACCTGACCTCGTGATCTGCCCACCTTGGCCTCCCAACATGCTGGGATTACAGGCGTGAGCCACCGCGCCTGGCCAATTTAGAAAAAATTTAAAGAAGCAATTTATAGAACTGATTCTATTTCATGATTTTGCCTTAATCAGCTGCTATGGAAATGGTGCAAGCAGAAATATAAATATCCATTCTGCATCAAGTGAGTTTCTGTTTCTTTTTTCTCAAAGGGTAGAAGTGGTATATCTCAATTTTTGTAAGGCTTCTGAGGATTAAGGGCAGCTCATAGCTTATGACTTGACAATCTCTAAAGGGGCTCCTGGACTTTTTCACCAAGAGGATAGATGAAGCCACTCCTTATCCACAACTCATAGCAAGGATCTCTATGCATCTAGATTTTAATGTCAACAGTTTCTTGGCTTCCTGATTTGACATGCACCATGCACAAAGAGCAAGGTACTGACTGGTCAAAAGCCACTCTTCCCAGACACTGATCACTCTGGCTAATCATCTCACAGACAGCCTGCATCTGGTCATAAGATGGTCCCTGGAAGGAAGCATAAATACTTCCCAAATACTAGGACAGACAGCATAATGTGCAAGTTCTACTAACGGTAGAGTAAAAGAATCACCTCTGTGTACAAAAATGGCACATGAAACTGTTCTGAGTAGAAAACCGTATCTCCCCCCTTTCTTAATCACTTGCTACTATTTAACAAAGGTGGGTACTCCTGAAAAGACCTCACCAAGTACATTAAGTATGTCCTGTGAATTATCTTGAAAACATATTCCCATGTTTAAAGATTACTTTGAAGAACCAAAGTTGAATGTTTAAAAATAAATACACTTCTTACCAAGTTTCCCAAGCCTGAATCCCTGGAGAATACTAGAAACCAGTTTTGTTGCATTTTAGCTGCACAGAGTCCCCCTCAGGTGAGTTGGTGGGAGTTTCCAGACTCCACCATTACTTTCCTAATTTTCTTTCCTTCTCCTGAGGAAGACTTCAGTTATCTCCACAGCAACTTATGATAATGTCCTAAATGTTCACATTTTTTGGGTAGCACATATATTGTTAGGACCTATTTTTTTCTTTCTTTTAAACAGTATCTTCAATGATAAAGAAAAGGGAGCCAGGGCAGTGACTCACACCTGTAATCCCAGCACTTTGGAAGGCCAAGACAGGTGGATCACCTGAGGTCAGGACTTTGAGACCAGCTTGGCCAACATGGTGAAACCCAGTATCTACTAAAAATACAAAAAATTAGCCAGGCATAGTGGCGGGCACCTGTAATCCCAGCTACTGAGGAGGCTGAGGCAGGAGAATCACTTGAACCTGGGAGGCAGAGGTTGCAGTGAGCCAAGATCAAGCCATTGCACTCCAACCTGGGCAACAAGAGTGAAATTCTGTCTCAAAAAAAGAGAAAAAGGGCCAGGCACGGTGGCTCACACCTGTAATCCCAGCACTCTGGGAGGTCAAGGTGGGTGGATCACCTGAGGTCGGCAGTTCGAGACCAGCCTGACCAACATGGAGAAACCCCATCTCTACTAAAAATACAAAATTAGCCAGGCATGGTGGCGCATGCCTGTAATCCCAGCTACTCAGGAGGCTGAAGCAGGAGAATCACGTGAACCCGGGAGGCAGAGGTTGCGGTGAGCTGAGATTGCACCATTGCACGCCAGCCTGGGCAACAAGAATGAAAACTCCGTCTCAACAAAAAAAAAAAAAAAAAAAGAAAAAGGGTACAGTCTTTAAAAAAAAAAATTCTGTTAAAAAATAATTATCATGCTTTATACAAAATAGCACATTTATTAGAAAGAATTCATTCCAGAACCACTGTTCAGACCAAACAAATAAATGGGAACACACAGCACATAAAACAGATCATACACAGTTTAAACATAATTTTCATAGCCAGAATTGTCATGTTGGGCTGAAAACAGTAAATCAATCCTTATACGGCTATATGAAAATTATATGTAAACATAAAAACAGGCATATGTTTAAAATAAATCAGGTTAGATTTAACTAGGCACTGGAATGAATGAAAACTGATTACATTCCTTTTGATTCCAAATTTCTATCTTACTGGGAAAATAAGAGTACATCATTCTAGCTGAGGGATGAGAGGGCAGGCAGATGAGGATAGCCACACAAGTATACGCAGTGTTGCCTGATGATTAAACAAGACAACTATTTTGGGAACTGAGATTTCAGATACACTATTTAGAATTCAGACTGGCAGATTCCAAAGATTATTGTTCACTTAAGTTTGTAACCTGGAACCTCTATAAACTTTAGTGCGTCTGATCTGGCTCTAGAGTATACTTTACAAGGCATTTAAAAATAAAAACAAGTAAACAAACAATAAACATCCACAGATTTCCCTTTGGGGATATGTCATTTTTAGATGCTCATTCTCCATTTGGTGCTCTCATATAAACCCCTTGAAAAGTTTAGGGGATTCTTTCTGATAATGATCAGAAAAGGGTGAGACTTGGGATACAGCAGGAGCAGCAGAAAAAAGGTTACTCTCTTACTGAAGATACTCTTCTGAGAACTTCCACCGTCCCTTAGGAAGAAGGTATGGAATACGGAACAGTTCCAGAAGATATCGCTGCCTTCTGAAGATAGTTACAACAGGGCCATAACTATGACACCTAAGATTACTTTTTTATGTAGCACCTGCCTTGCTCATAAGACACAGAATTCTTACAAAGCTATGAAATAGTCAGGAAAAATTACTCATGGCACTTAAACATGTTCAGAGACTGTAAAATGCCTTCCTTTATTTTTTTGTCTCAATGCCCCTGTGAGGTAGGTGTCTGTGGGGAAAAAAGCTGAGGCACGGAGGGGTTAAGTCTGCTCACCTTTCACTGCATGATGAGCCAGTGGCCAGCTAGCAGAAGGACCAGGTGTCCCAGCTCCCTAAACTTTATTCACCCTGCTTCTCAGAAGGCTTATTTATGTTACACAACAAATACAGCAGGAGAACATTTTCTTTTCATACATTTTAACTAGTTGGCTATTTCTTATTCTCACCTTGAACGAAACTTATCTCAGATAAAACCAAATAAAAACAAAACAAAAAAATCAATATTGCCTAACAGTCTGTGTCAAGATGCAGCCTATTCTGCACTAATGATTGAAAAGCATAGAATATGATTCAAGTAGAAGTATTTGTGGGTGCTGTGTGTTCCTGTTACTCAAACCAGGCTGTGAGTAATGTGTCCCTTTAGACACTACCCACTGTACTTTGTAAGAATTTCTTTGGCCTGATACAAGGGAATAAATCTACAACCCCTGTTTCATGGTAAAACCATATTCTGAAAGATACTGTACACAAGGCTGGCCCTGCCTGGAAAGGGGACTCTCAGCCGTGTGATGTGTATTACCGAGTTCATGTAGAACTCTTTGAAGATAGACATGAAGGTTACAGTCTCCTGACATAAAGCTCACAGGACAGTTCACACTACTGACAGAAGGCCAATCCCACAGGGTACATGCACTAGCACCATGCCACAGAAGTCAGAGAGAAGGACAAGAAGCCAACACACAAGAATCTTAGAGTCTCATCTGGTATGCCATTTGCAGAGGCTACCTCTGGTAAGGGGAAGACTGAGGAAGTCCTATATTCCTTTCCACCATAAGAAGGATCAAAACAGAGCACTCATTGCTGGCTTCTTTGAGCATAACACCTGTCCAAATTTCACCCCTACATAAGTTGGTAACTTTCCTAGATCTTGTAGATATTCAAAGATAATACATTTCATTTCTTCATCAAGAGAGAAACATGTTGGGCAAAATTCAAAGGTGAGTTAGAAGATGTGGATGCAGAGCTCCAAGGCAATTTAAACCACTACTCTTAGAATCGAATTCACGAGTACTCAGGGCAATAGCTTTTAGACATGCAATACTTCTTTTTGAGACTATTTTTTCCCCTATAGTCTCTGAAAAGCAAATTGTACTCATATTGTTACCTCTAATGGAAGATCAGATATTTGGTTTCAGGGTCTGAAGTAAATCAGGACACCAAATCAGATGTATGTATCTATGTATGCTTTTTGCCTTGATATTAATGCACACACCTGCCCTCCCAAGGCCTGTCCTCCCCTTAAGCTCACCTTCCAGAGGGCCGAGCCTGCTCTGTCCTCTGCATAGGCAGGACCAGAGGGAATCATTCCAACTCAGAGTTTCACTGGGATACTAGGATACAGCATAGCAGCAATTCATGCACTTTATTTCTAAAAACCAAAGCTCAGGCTGAGCTGTTCACTGTGCAAGATGAACCAGTAGGACATTCTCGCCTCGAATGAAAATCTGATTTATGTGTCGAGTGAATACCTGCTGGTAATCCACTTTGGGCTTTCGCTTTTTCTTACGGGACTGGCTTCTGGAAAGGGTGGTAGCCCTGGAAAAGGTACCTCCCACACTGGAGCCTTCTGTCCGTGCAGTCCTCCCTGACAGCTCTGACCTGGACTCCTCCCTTGCAGAGGCCTGCAGGGAAGAAGGGACAGAGCGGGAACGCTTGTGTGAGCCCCGGTCAGTGTCTGCTCTTCCCCACACTGAAGCCAACTTCCAAGTGGATGTCTGTGAGTATCTGGACAGAGTGGAATCTTCAACTGCAGACTTAGAATCTGCTTCCTTCTTGGAGGAATCTTGAAGTTTCAGCCGATCAAATAGCTATAAAGAAAACAATGATAAATATTAGCCTTCAACACCCTCTTTCAACATGCAGAAAAAGACCAAATTCTTTAATTATGTTCCGTGGACTCCCTACTTTGCAAGTGTTTTTGTTTTTTTTTTTTTGGAGACGGAGTCTCACTCTGTTGCCAGGCTGGAGTGCAGTGGTGCAGTCTTGGCTCACTGTAACCTCCGCCTCCTGGGTTCAACTGATTCTCCTGCCTCAGCCTCCTGAGTAGCTGGGATTACAGGCGTGCGCCACCACGCCCAGCTAATTTTTTTTGTATTTTTAGTAGAGACAAGGTTTCACCATGTTGGCCAGGATGGTCTCGATCTCTTGACCTTGTGATCCACTTGCCTTGGCCTCCCAAAGTGCTGGGATTACAGGTGTGAGCCACTGTACCCAGGCTGCTTTGCAATTTTTTTAAAGTTAGTCATGAATTTCCTATTTCTAGCCATAATGCAGATAATACATACGTCAAGTGAAAAGGCTTATTTCCGTGGTATAAAGCGGAAAGACTTTTAAGTGTTGTAAGAGACAACTTGCTGCTCAAATAATATGCAGGTTACAAGTACAGACTCATTTGAGATTCGCTGGAAGCATGAAAAGAGAGACTAATGAAGACCTTGGTACAGGCACAGCTGTTTTACAGCAACAGAGATTTCACTCTAGGCAATCCTGGTCACTGGGCTCAGGGATCCTAACCCTAAGCATGATGGCTACTCAGGAGGTCAGGGGGAAACTGCCTACCCTAGTGAGAGTCAGTGAAGAATCGCGTTCATATGCTTTGCCTAGGACAGGTTTTCGGTACGTCTCGTCGACATCAGTAAGTGCCTAGAGGAATAGCCCAAAAGGGAAAAAAAATGAGACAGAATTAAACATATTTGCATAGCTTTTTTAGGGTAAAAAAAAGGGGCAGAATAACATCTATTCGGAGCAGAACTAAACTTAACAGGTGACTCTCGGGCAGAAGAAAACGGTGATAACATGGTACCTTCCATGTATTTTGAAGCTGCTATCACCATGTAAGACGGGTTTCTCCTACGGATGGTAAGAGCCTTGATGACTGCATGGTAGAAGCTCTTAAATTTCAGTGTGCAAGAATATCTAGGAAGTTTATTAAAATACAAACCCAAGCTATTCTGCTGGAGACTCTGTTTTGGTAGGTCTGGGATGAAGCCTGGGAACCTTTTGCTTTGACCAGAAACCCCAGGTGATTCTGATGCAGGATGGCTTTAGACCAAACTCTGAGGCACTACTGCTTCTTTACCCTCCTCAGTTTCTATGTCTTATGAAAGCAATTAACAGAGATTAACTAGCGTTACACACAGAATTACTGGTGAGTTCTCATCACTGAAAGCAACCTCACAGGACAGCTGTTAGGACCAAATGAGATATGTAAGATAAATTCCTTAGAAAAATATAAATCACCCTACAAATATTATCTGACAGTATTGTTATAATCACCACTACCGTCTAATACATTCTCTTCAATTCTTTCCTTCAAAGGTAAAATTATCATAATAAAACATTTCCCCTACATTTTGGAAATGAGAAAACTGAGGCTCAGAGAAATTATCTTGCTTACAGTCACACAGTTACCAAGTGGTGAAGCTAGGACTCAAATCCTAGTCTAGGATTTGAAGCTAGGATTCAAATTCCATAAAGGTTGAAAACATGGTTTTAGGAGTTAGAAAGACTGAGGAAAAAGTTTGATACTTCCACTTACTAACAGTGTGATCTGGGACCAATATTCTAGTCTCCCTAGACTCAATTTCTTCATTTATGAAGTGGAACATGTTAGTACCAACTCATTCATTGAAATAATATACGAAGCTCTCGGTATAGTATCTGGCACATAGCAGGTACTCAATATATGTTGGCAACTATTGTTCTTATCCAGGATGGGGATAAAGCACAGGGAAAGGGAAAGTTGGAGACAGAAGATCACATGGAAAAGAAACACCAGAAAGTTCTGGTGTTTTGTTTTGTTTTTCTTTTTGAGATAGAGTCTTGCTCTGTCACCCAGGCTAGAATGCAGTGGCACTAGCTTGGCTCACTGCAACCTCCGCCTCCTGGCTTTATGAAGTTCTCCTGCCTCAGCCTCCTGAGTAGCTGGATTACAGGCATGCACCACCACTCCCAGCTAATTTTTGTATTTTTAGTAGAGATAGGGTTTCACTACGTTGGCCAGGCTGGTCTCTAACTCCTGACCTCAGGTGACCTGCCTGCCTCAATCTTCCAAGGTGCTGGGATTATAGGCATGAGCCACTGGGTCCGTCCTAGTGGTTCTTAACTACCTCAAATTATAGTTGTGCTGTTACATATCCCTTCTCTCCTACAAATGTCTAGAAAAGAGACAGCCTCCAGAAGGCTAGGAAGTGTGGCACACTCCCTCATTATAAAACCACTATGCGGCTGGGCATGGTGGCTCATACCTGTAATCCCAGCACTTTGGGAGGCGGAGGCAGATGGATCACCTGATGTCAGGAGTTCAAGATCAGCCTAGCCAATATGGCGAAACTCCACCTCTACTAAAAATACAAAAATCAGCTGGGTGTGTTGGCGCATGCCTGTTAATCCCAGATACTCGAGAGGCGGAGGTTACAGTGAGCCAAGATTGCGCCACTGCACTCCAGCCCAGGTGACAAGAGCAAAACTCCTTCTCAAAGAAACAAAACAAAACAAAAAACCCACCATGCAAAATGCTTTGCTTACTGATGTCTGCTTCATCTCTATCCTTATTTACCTTCCCATGTACTGTAGAGTGAAAGGTCCTTTCTGAAACTTTTGCACCTAGCATGGGGTTCAACCAAAGTGGGAAGTCAATAAATGTTTTTAAATTAATGAAAGAACGGTTGGTAGAAAATCAACTTAAAATTACTAAACTGATAAAATAAATAATTGGTCCTTAAGGCTGGGTTTCTCAACCTTGGCACTAATGACTTTCAGATTGAGTAATTCTGTGTTGTTGAGGGACTATCTTGGGTATTGTAGACTGTTTAGCAGCAACCCTGGCCTCTACCTATTAGATGTCAGTAATACCCCCTCCTACAGTGGTGACAATAAAATGTCCCCAGACATTGACAAATGTTCCTGGGAGTGAAGGAAGAACAAAATCACCCCAGTTAAGAGCCACTGCCTGGAGAAGGAAGCAATAAAAAGACCTTTTTTTGTTGTTGCCCAAAAGTATGCAAAAATTCTAGTTCTTCTGAGAAGTTATTTTTTGGGTTTTACTTAATCTGGTTACTCAGGTCCTTTAAATATATAGATGTAATCTGTAGGAGGTTCTCCAGCCCCTTGAGAAAGGCTTAATTACCATATTCCAGAACTTGTCAAATGCAACAAGGAAGCCTGTACAGACGCCCCGAAGTCCCTTGAAAGTGCGGATGTGAACATTCACCTTCACCCCCTCCCGGATACAGCGATGGAGTTCACCCAGAGGGCTGCCTTCATGCACTGAAACAAGAAAAGAACAGTCAGGACAGTATGAACACCTGCCCTCATTCCCAGAATTAACAGCCAAGACCACCCAACTTCAGCCAGCAATATGAGGCCACATGGTGGAATGACAACCTCACTATCGGAACAGGAAGGTCCAATGGGCAACTTGGCTTATACGGCCAACACACACTGAAACGAGACTAGATTCCAACACAATGTGGATAAACCATATGTGTGGATATCAGCCAAAAGTTTCACTACCGGTATATCTTTTATTCCATGATGGCACTAATTCTAAGATGTACTATCATTTAAAAACTTTTTGGTTGGCCAGACGCAGTGGCTCGTGCCTGTTAGCCCAGCACTTTGGGACGCTGAGGTGGGCGCTCACCTGAGGTCAGGAGTTCGAGATTAGCCTGGCCAACATGGTAAATATTCCCCCTACTAAAAATACAAAAATTAGCCGGGCTTGGTGGCCCATGCCTGTAATCCTAGCTACTCAGGAGGTTGAGGCAGGAGAATGTCTTGAACCCGGGAGGCGGAGGTTGCAGTAAGCCGAGATCCTGCCACTGAACTCCAGGCTGGGTGGCAGAGGGCGACTCTGTCTTTAAAAGAGAAAAAAAAACTTTTTTTGGGGAAAAAAACACATTAAATGTATATATTAACAGTGAGATTCTTGTCAATTCTGTACCTTAAGACAACTCATGAATCACATACCCAGCTTGAGTCTTCCAAAAAACCAAAAACCTTGTTCACATCTTCAAAGGAAACAAACTGTGCACTCTTCCCTTAAACATGTGCAATCCTGTTAGAAAGAAAGGCCTTTGACCCCACCAAAGCTACCCCACCAAAGCTACTCCATGCACAAGCTCTCTGGGGTCACTAGTGTTTCTGGGAGGGAAAAGCACTGGTTGGAGCCCAAGCCCTGATGGTGTAAAAGGCACCTGCTGAGTATCTGGCTCCTAGGACACTACTAACAAGCATCACGTGGAAAGAGCAGGAAAACGACTCATGAGAAGAATATTGGGACTATAAATTTCAGCTTTTATAATGAAGGATTCTATTCTCAGAGCGTGGGAGCAAAGATGAATTTTCATTATTTCATGTTAACTTCTCTCTCACAATATGCTGGCTATGGTATATAAAACCTCCCAAAAGAAAATCATACACATTCTTCTTTTTTTCCTGAGACAGAGTCTCACTGTGTCACCCAGGCTAGAGTGCAGTGGCACGATCATGCTCGCTGCAGCCTTAACATGCCCGGTTCCAGCGATTCTCCTACCTCAGCCTACTGAGGAGCTGGGACTACGGGCACGCACCACGCACCACGCCTCACTAATCTCTCTCTTTCTCATGCGCACACAGTGTTGGTCTTTCCCAAGTTTGCAAGGCAAAATTCTGTAGAAAGTTTTTAAATCAGGTCTTAGAAGTCTGGTATAGAAAATATTTGCCATTGACAGTAAACAAAAGCTCTCCTGCTTCGTTTCTAGTGGTATAAAGGAGAACAACAGCCCTACACTTCCATTTGGATAACCAAATTGGTTCTTCCTGAGGCCAACTTACCCCTCTGTCATGAATTGGCTTATAAACAATGGCTGTGATAAATTAATAAAAGATTCTTAGAAGAAAATGACTTAGCAGATGAGCAGGAGGAGTTTATGTCAGATTAAAGGTGTGGCAATAAGCCGGAGTTGGAAGTAACATGAAACACTGACCTTGGAAAAGACCATGAGAACCTTGGTCTGACCATCATCATTTACCTCTTTTCTAGCAGTATTTTAAAGTCCTTTGTACATCTGCTAGCTAAGGGGGTGTGTGTGTGTGGACGCACACACACACACACACACACACACACATCTGCATCTGTGTTATAGGACATATTAAATCAAATACTGTAAACAACTTTCAGGTCATTATAACTAGTTTTGTGACCCTGGTGAATAACTTTTTCTTTAAGGTCCAAATTTCCTCATTCATAAAATTAGGTTAAGATAGTTAACTTGTAGATTTCAGGACTAAGTCCCAATAATTCAATTTCTTAGAAACTGATCATATGCCTGCATTATTTCCTTTCCTACACATACATATATACTGTCCTCACCCTACAGATGTATATGTTTACATAAAGAATGGAAAGACTATTCTTTTTCTAACTTGGAGAAAAAACAGGGACATTACTTCTTTCCCACACCTCTAAAACAGAAAGGGCAAGCAGGTATCTTAGCAACAGTCTCTTATGCCAGTTAAATAGATGCCAAATTCAGGTCTTTCAATTGGTCTTTCTCAAATGTGTATCTTGAATTTTTTTCTTCCAAAGATTTAATAAGGTATAATTCCAGGGAGCACTGCTCTCCTTGGATCCTTCTGTGATCAAAAGCACAACACTAGCATTACCTATCAGAGCAAACCGCCAAGGCAAACTGAACCAGAGTGCACATTCTCTTTCCAGCCATCTCTGTGGCAAGCTCCAAATGGATATGAGTTTGGTTTCTAAGACAAAATATGACCAAAAAAAGCATATGCCTTATCCTTGGAGAAAGTTACTCTTTCAATCCCCTTCTCTGCTGCCACGTCCTTCCAAATCCAGGTCATTTTCAGCTCCACTCTTCCTTCTCCTGCTACATGTAAATTATACCAGAGTAGCCTGATTTTAAAACAACTGTCCTCAATCATGCCCTTCTTTAAAGACCTAAAACTTACCTCTTACAGGAACTCCTGTTTTCTTTAGAAAGAATTATTTAATAGGAATGTATGAACAGAAGCCGTGTCTGTGTCTCTGGTGGCGGCAAGACATGATGGTGGATCCCCATGCCATGACCCCTAGATGCAGGGCTTATATACCACAGGGAAAGGCGGATTCAGAAGGGATGTGTAGGACAATTGAAGTAAGAGAACATCAAGGTTGTTCTGACAGAAGGACAGGATTTACAGTACATGCTCTTACACAAGGAACAACAGATAAATTGGAAATCTTAGAGGCCTTCCCAGAACTGGGTTTAATAAGAAGTCAACATGGTAGATTGGCATTCAAGATGGAGTTGCTTTACCCTTCACAACCACCTAGTCAAAAAAAAATTTTTTAAGGATAAAACTATATCTACATACATATCTTCAAATATACAAAGTTAGCTCATTAGGGCATAGGCAACTCCCCAGATTCCATAACCTACCAAGGGCCCAGAGAAATGAAATCACTAACTGTTACAGTCACCTTATGAGTCTGCAATGGAAAAGTACTTTTTCTTTTTTCTGAAAACAGTTTTAATTGCCATTCTATAGAAGGGTGCCATGACAGGTTTAAAGCACAATGTTTGAAACAGTGACCAGGCAAACGCACACCGGTGTCTTCTCTATTGTGATGCTATGTTAAACTGGCCTAAACACACACACACACAGAGAGAGAGAGAGAGAGAGAGAGAGCAGTGTGGTGCAGAAATCATCTGAGACTGTTCCTTAGTTGCACTGGAGATAGCTGCAATGAGCTAAGAAAAGTGACGAGGTTGAATCTGAACCTTGGCCTTTTGTGAAGCATAAGTCCCCCTGTTCTTGGTTTTATATAAGTCATAATCATGCCCTTTTGGCAACATCTGTGTAACAGAGATGCTGTTCAAATTTGAGAGTTCGTTTTACTGCTGCATACAGGGCTCATATGTTCTTGATTCTGCCTATTTTCTTGCTTTTTATTTGCAGGTAGTGAAATCAAAGTTATCCAAAGAATATCACTTTATTAAAATAAAGACATCAATAAACCATACTGTGAGAAATTATTTCAGCAAAGTAAACTACAACAACAGGACTCTAACAAACTTTCAATCATGATATCACGTCAGAGGCCCAATAAATCAGGTTTGTTTTGAAATCCTTCTCAGCACGATGTGTGCAAGTAAAAGGACTGTGTAGGCTCCCTGCAGGAGAACTGAATTTGGAACTGGAGACAAGCCATTCACCTAGAGAATGGTCTAGGAGCCAAACCCTGCACGTCACATGCATTTTGGATTGACCACACACACTTGTTCACACCAGCTCATGCTGCACACCAACACACTATAACTAAAACAAAGTAATTATAACACTTTTTCTTACAGCTTTATAATGTCAAGACGTAAGCTTAAACACATCAGTTCGTTTCACAGCAAAAGATACACCTAGAAAAAGCTTACTTGAAGCATAATTATAAACCCACAGAGCCACTGTGGGCCAGGCATGATGCTGTGATACTAAGGAGAAACACAGACACTAGAATTATGTGGAAAAGAGGATAATGCTCTTTAGTCTTGTCTTACCGTCTCTATAGGCACCTCAATATTAAAAAGGAGGAAAAGCAATTACATTCCACTTGCAAGTAGAGCTTGTGCTTGAGTTCTTTACCAGGAGAAAATGTGGTATTAACGATGGCTTAGGCTTAATGATTATGAAAACCTTTCCTCCTATATTTTTTTCTCTTTAGTATTCCTAGTATTGCAACAGCCTCCTATGCTTTTATTTCTACTTTTATTTTTTTTTTTTGAGACAGAGTTCCGTTCCGTGACCCAGGCTGGAGTGCAGTGGTGTGATCTCGGTTCACTGCAGCTTCCACCTCCAGGGTTCAAGCGATTCTCATGCTTCAGCCTCCTGAGCAGCTGGAACTAGAAGTGGATGCTGCCATGCCCAACTAATTTTTGTATTTTTAGTAGAGACAGGGTTTCACCATGTTGGCTAGGCTGGTCTCAAACTCCTGGCCTCAAGTGATCCACCCACCTTGACCTCCTGAAGTACTGGGATTACAGGTGTGAGCCACTGTGCCTGGCTACTTTTAAAACGTTATTACTGAAAGGTAAAGAACAGGACTACTCCACAAGGGAATTCAAACAGATTCTATGAGAAAGATACAAAGTGAAATATTTTACAGTTAAAACACCATAATACTTAATTTTGCACTCCTTGTGTTTTTCATAAGCATTCCATACTGTCCTGTCTGTGAACTTGGATGGGCAACTTGAGTCTGAATTGATGAAACACATCATTTTAAAGTGAGCAACAAAATGTAATTCCTCATGTATTCTTCATTATGTTTCATTGATGATAAGACCTAAAAAACCTTCTGTTTGCCCTTACAGCCTGATGTAACTTACATTTTATGTAAATATTTTGCAAAGGATTATGCAATCTCAAATGCATAGGCATTTTTTTCCAGAAAGCATTTGTATATGTCCACAAATAGTATTATCTTACTAGTATATATATTTTGATATTCCTGAGCAACTGTATCCAATTAGAGTTCAGTTGGCATATTATATTTTAATTAAAACTGTGGCATACATATAAAACATACTTAATTTTTTTTCCTTTCAACTTTTGTATTTGGATCAGGAGGTAAATGAAAGGTTTATTACATGTGTAAATCGTGTGTCACTGGTGTTTGGTGCACAAATTATCACCCAGGTAGTGAGCATAGTACCCAATAGTGTTTTCTGATTCTCACCCTTCTCCCACCCTCAAGTAGGTATTCCTTCTTGAATAAATTCAATCCTCACCCATGTTTCTGTTGTTTTCTTGCTTTCTGAAGGTCATCGACTCTGTGTGACGTCAACACCTTTCTCTCATGTACACCCACTGTCTACAGTGCCATGGTGAAAATTTTCAGTATGTAGGGCACATTCCCTGAGATCTTGATTCCAGGGGTATATTTAATCATAAGAAGTTGGCAAAGCTGGTCTTCACACACTGTCATACCATTACAGTAAAGGGATCTAGAGGGAAAGCTAAAACCACCCACCACATAGGAATAGGCAGGAATATTCCTTTCCCTTGACAATCTTGATAGCAAAGCAATAACTGGTAAAACAGAAATGTTGCAATGAGCCTAGGAGTGCATTTCAACCACCTAATGGCAGCAAATTGCATAGGCGAATTAAGATCCCCCAAACCACGCTCATTTTGGGAACACGCATACTGTCTTTGTGTTACAGTCGGGCAAGCAAGCCAGGGTAAATCCTAGCTTGGGCAGGGATGCTATGGCATGGTAAGACATCCAATAAAGGCACACGTAGCAGCACACAGGGTTTCAGGATGTTTCTGTTAATAAACGAGTTTCTAGGAATGAAACAGTCCCTTGCTTAGCACACTTCTCCAACCAAAAGACAGTGATTTAATAATGTAACAATTTAATTATCAGGATATAGATGCTTTGAATGGCTAAGTAGGTCATTGTATTCACAGGGCAGATGTCAGAACTGCTTGCCAGACGACAAAAGATATAACCCTAGGCTGTTTTTATTCCGTTTATGCAAGACCGAACTCACACATTAGAGCCTCTGCTGCTTATAGCTTTACTCTAAGGATCTATTAGGAGGCTCCAAGAAATTCCCCTGTGCTATTTACACCTTTAGAACTTAAAATAACCTGGGCATATGGTACCATGAGCCTGACAGACACAGTCCTGCACCCATCCAGGCAGAATGGCTGTAAAACAGTATCCGTGTTTTAGTGGTATTTTGTGCCTGCTACATTTCAGCACTTGTGACTTAATAATGTGAACATACATGTATCAAGACCCTGCAGCCCTTCTGCTTATTGCACTCGAGAAGGAGCTGTCACTAACGTACAGGGGTTATGGGATTATGCGCCTGTGCTATCTGAACAGATTTCCCCACAGTCCATCCGATCATCCTCAAATCCCATTGACCAAATACTCTCCTTCTCCTAATATTGGCTGTGCTCTCCTCAACGTCTCCCGTATCCGCCCCTCCTTACCTCTCACTGTGGTCTCTAAGACGTCTCATCACCTCTGTAGACGTCCCTCTGATGTCCCCCAAACTCTGTAGCCGATGCCAGGCCCCCGCCACCTCTACAGGTCCTCCATCAATCCTGTAGACCCTCTCCAGAGGCTCACCACCTCTGTAACCCTTCCTTGGGTCCCGATTACCTCTGCAGACCTTTCCCACGGCTTATCACCACTACAGCCTTACCACTCTCCCTCTGTTGCTCCAACAGCCCCTTCCTTACTCAAGGCGACCTCCCCACGCCTCATAACCCACATTACTCAAGTAGATCCTCCCCACAGTCGCTGATTCCCGCAAATCTTCACCAAGACGCTCCCCAGTACGTGCAGACCCGCGCCCGGCCACCGCCGCCCCGCAGACGCCCCTCGGCCGCCAGCTTCCGGACGGCGGCGGCCCCGCTTCCCGCCCGGCCCGCGGACTCACAAGGCATTCGCGTGAGCACGTTGCGCGGCGCCTTCCTGCTCCGACCCGGACCCCTCCGGCCCGCTCCGGCGGCCCCGTCCCCTTCCTCTTTGGTCACCATGAGACGGCGGAGGCGCTGGATGCGCTCGGGGTCCGGGGCGGGCGCGTCCGGGCGGCGGCGAGCCCTGCCCGAGGGCCCGGGAGCGGGGGGAACCCCTGAGCCCGCGGCCGCGCCCCGAGCCCGCCCGCGCCCGCGCCCGCCGCCCCGGACCCCAGTCCTGAGGAAGCTCTCGTATTCGGCCACGTTGTTGAAGCAGGGGGCGTTAGGGTAGGGTATGGGAGGCAGGCGGGGCGCGTACAGAGCCAGCAGCGGGTCGAAGCTGTCAGAGCTGACATCCAGCCGCGGACTGGGCGGGCGCACTGGGCTCCCGGCGCGAGCCGACCTCGCCCCCCGCTCCCGCTCCTCCATGTTTGAAAGGCCCGCAAGCCGAGGCCGATGGGAAGAAGGAGCGGAGCCGCCAGAGGGCGGCACTGCGCAGCCGCGGCGCAGGGTCGCACTGCGCCGACGCGGCCGCCGGAGGGCAGCACCTGTCCGCGTTCCACCCGGGCCGAGGGGGCGTGGTGCGCGGATCTTACCAGCCCGCGCCTCCACCGCCTCCGCCCACAGCTGACAGGTTAACGCTGTCGACCTGCTCCGACGACAGCCTCTCGTCTATGTCATTATCATTCAGGGTGTTTATTAATACTCCGGATTCCCCGGGGGTGAGCTCGGGATCGCATCCTAGCTTGAGCTGGCAGGAATGGCCTGGAGAAAGGCAATGAATGTCTCAAATTGCTTCCATGCTGAGTACGACTGATGGGGTGGCGGCGGGGGGCGAGGGGGAGGGGGGGTTAGAAATAGTCTATCTGGGCTCATATTTAGCGTCTTTCTCATCTGAAATATGATATAAATATTACCTACCTTATAGAACTGACCTCAAGCTCGAGAGATACTGCCTGCAGAGCACATAATAAATGCGTATCAACCAATTCTGGGTAAGTGTCAGCCCTCCATTTCCTATACCCTATGCATAAACAAATTTCCGCTAAGGCTGGAGAGACCTTAGTATCAACGAAAATTCATTATATCACTGACTTTCTACGCATTGCTAAGCAATTGGAAGAAACAAGGATCCAGCTCTTGGAGGTAGCCATGAAAAATTCACAAGACCTGATCATACCACTTGTTACATTGTGGCCTTAATTCGGCAAAATATTTTTTGGTTGATGTAAAAATGACAGTCTACTTTACATTGAAGGCCTAGATATTACCGTCTCACCCAGCAGAGCCAAAACGTTTCCACCACACATCACTTGCCTCTCACCACATTCTCGAACTGCCATCAACTAGTATTCTCTGTACTAGTTGCTTTTTGTATATTTTAGTTTCCTTAAAACTTAGAGAGGAAGTCCAATAGAATACTGGAGAATACCTTAGAGAGCAAGATGAAAATTAATATACAACTGTGAAATATACCTTGGGATGAATGCATACTACAGCAAAGATAAAACCATCAAGCAGTGGCTTCTAATTAGTAGCAGTACAGGTTTCTTTATGGTACAGGTATTAAACCCAGCTTATCACTTTGTTCAAAACCCCCTGCCTGAATAAACAAGTCAAAGCTGCAGAACTGGGGCAATTCAAATGAGTGCTCATCCCCACATTATATGGCAACACTGAATGATAGCCTTTATAGTGTCACTTAAGACCTACAGAAAGCAGATATCTCTGGGTGGTTTTCTTAAAAATTTGTGCCCTAATGCCTACTTGTTTGTATTTTGATATAAAATGCTATTAACTTACCATTAAATTAAAATTGCCAATCAAGAGCTATATTGTCTTACTTCCCACCCAGCCTATCACAGTATACCAAGGGCCTTGCTGCCCAAGGTGCTGTATATTGACACCATACACATCAGAAGCCTTTGGGGTTAAAAATCAGATTGCTGGCAGGGTGTGGTGGCTCACACCTGTAATCTCAGCAGTTTGGGAGGCTGAGGTGGGCGTATCCCGAGGTCAGGAGTTCAAAACCAGCCTGGCCAATATGGTGAAATCCCGTCTCTACTAAAACTACAAAAATTAGCCAGGTGTGGTGGCACGCAAAGTCCCAGCTACTCAGGAGAATCACTTGAACCTGGGAGGCGGAGGTTGCCGTGAGCCAAGATCACACCACTGCACTCTGGCCTGGGCAACAGAGTGACACTCCATCTCAAAAAAAAAAAAAAAAAAAAAAATCAGATTGCTGAGCTTCAAACCTTCCTGGGGGCTGGGGGGAACCAAAAATATGCATTTTAAACAAGCATTCCAAGTAATGTTTTTTTCCATCCAGAAGTTTGTGAACCACTACTGTGATGTGTATCCTGGCCTATCCAGAGATATACACGGAAGTTAGATTTCATATAGTCTATTTGTCTAAGAAAAATAAATGAAAAAGCAGGCCAAAGGAGTGGACATCTTTATTTCTTTCCTCAGAGATTTTAGCGATTACCAAACAAGAGCTGTATCTCCTCTTTCTGTGGAGTGAGAACAGGAAAGGAAAAAATGGCATCGACAGATGGGGTGTCGATTAGTGAGGGATGAGTCCAGCCATCACCCTTTCAAAAATACATTTTATTCCTGACTGTAAATTCTGCAGTGCAAGATGAGGCACTGGGACATGGGCTGTCTCTCCCTTTTTTTTTTTTTTTTTTTTTTAAGAGTTTTGCTCTCACCCATGCTGGAGTGCAGTGACATGATCTCGGCTCACTGCAACCTCCACCTACGAGGTTCAAGCTATTCTCCTGCTTCAGCCTCTGAGTAGCTGGGATTACAGGCATGCACCACGACACCTGGCTAACTTTTGTATTTTTAGTTGAGATGGGGTTTTGCCATGTTGGCCATGCTGGTCTCAAACTCCTGGCCTCAAGTGATCTACCCGCCTCAGCCTTCCAAAGTGCTGGGATTACAGATGTGAGCCACTATGCCCAGCCATGTCTTTTTTTGGGGGAGACAGTTTTGCTCGTCACTCAGGCTGGAGTGCAATAGTGCAATGTCAGCTCACTGCAACCTCTGTCTCCTGGGTTCAAGCGATTCTCCTGCCTCAGCCTCCTGAGTAGCTAGGATTACAGGCATGCCCCCACCACACCCAGGTAATTTTTTGTACTTTTAGTAGAGACAGGATTCCTCCATGTTGGTCAGGCTGGCCTTGAACTCCCGACCTCAGGTGATCTGCCTGCCTCAGCCTCCCAAAGTGCTGGGATTACAGGCATGAGCCACCGTGCCCGGCCTCTTTATTAATAGGGCCAAATAATCCTTTTCCTCCAAAATATAAAACCAGGACAAGAGAAAAATCTGAGTTCTCTCACCACCTATTCCCAGTATCTTCCCCTTTCAGAGGCCAAATTTGGCTACTTATAATGCCTGCTGCTCTCTGCTTCTCACCCATCTCCACTGGCCCAGCAGAAGGTGGAGCTATTAATATTATGACTCTTCTGATACCTTCTACCTGTCAATTAGCAGGAGCATTACCTGCTAATTGACAGGTAGCAGGTGTCAATTACCCCTCTGCTCTTGAACTCACATGTCATTTTTCTGATTACACAGAGGCTACCTGAGAATCTTTTTCAGAAGTCCAACAGGAAAGCTACTTTTAAAAGTAAAATATATTGAGTACATGGAGTAAATGTTTCTCCATCCTCATTCACTCATTCTTGTTTCTCTCTCTCATATATACACATAATTCTGTTTCTTCTTAGAAAGAGGTAAATGGCCTGGGAAACTATGCCCCTGGCCAGAAGATGATGATCATGCTGACAACTCCATTAAATCAATCCACAGAATGTGTACGCAAGCACACTGAAACCACCCCTCATTTGTTCAGCCAAAGTTGCCAACTTGGAGACTGGCACAAAGCCCTGAGTATTCCCTGCAATTCCTGAATTCAGAGGCATCATGCAGGCATTAACCCATATTTATCTTCAGGTCTGGCAAAGATGAATGTAAGTAGATGGGTAGCAGAGGTGAGATTTTCAAAGTCAGTGGGTTTTCTGGTTAAGAACAGGTGGGCGAGAGTTTGGGCTCCTCTTCTCTCATAGGTAAAAAGAACTGACAGGTTTTTACAAGATATATGTCACAATCTAAAAATGATTCACTCTGCAAGGCATGAAATAGTTCTTGCTTTATAAAAATAGTACTGCGATTTTAAAAAAAAGCACTTCTGCCAAAGGAACCATGTTCCCACACTGCAAACAAGGTGTTCTGCTTAAACAGAACAAGATCCACCACCCCCATCCATCCTTCCTTCCCTGTTCCCCTCCCAACTTGAGTCATGTCATTCGTGCCAGTGTTCTGGGCGGTAGGGATGCTACAGCCTCCTAAGGCAGGGAGCCCTGGGAGGTGGGAGGGCTTGCATGGTTAAGTACACCAGAATTGAAGAGCAAAGGGTCAGCTGTCTTCATCTAGAATCTCCGGATGTTCCTTCCAGAAAGCATCCCCAATGATATCGCAGTGCAAGGGCACTGGTTTAGTCCTGGTTCGGGTCACTGCCATCTTTTTTCCTTCCATTTCTGTTGGCAGCTTAATTTCTTTTGTCATGACTTCATCCACCTAGAGGTAAAAATAATGCAGGGACATTGTTAACTCAGGAGTGGGTTTGGGAGAGATAAGAAAGATGTGGGGATAGTTCACTTTTTATCTTCAAGTACTTCTGACTGCCAGATTTGAGATATATATAGATATATGTATGTGCATATATATGCACATGTGTATTTGTATGTGTGTGTATGTATATACATATATATAAAATCTCACTATGCATGTAGTTCTTTATAATTAAGAATAGTTTTAAAAAGGTTATGTTAGCAGGGTGTGGTAGTTCATGCCTGTAATCCCAGCACTTTGGGAGGCCAAGGTGTGTAGATCACTTGAGGTCAGGAGTTCAAGACCAGTCTGGCCAATATGGTGAGAACTTGCCTCTACTAAAACTACGAAAATTAGCTGGAAATCGCTTGAACCCAGGAGGCGGAGGTTGCAGTGAGCCGAGATGACACCACTGCACTCCAGCCTGAGTGACAGAGCAAGATGCCATCTCAAAAGAAAAGAAAAACAAGAGTTATAATATTATAATATTCTGAAGAGATCTTAGGAACAAAGAAAGGATTCCATGTTCCTCATTAGCAATAACTACAGAATTAAAGGTATTTCTTACCTTCCATCTTCATTAAGAAATATCCAAGTCTGTAGCAAAGAACAAATGTTTTGAAATACTAAAAGAGCTGGAGCTGCCAGTGAATGACTAGCTCTCAGGGTACTCAAAAACATTCATTTCAGAAAAAAAAAACAACTTTACATAGGAGGAAATAAGTTTAGAGAAATCATTCTGCCCAACAGATGGTACAGAGAGGAAATATTGGTGAAATTAAGGATATTGGTAAATGTACAGACTTATTGCAGAATATTAAGGTAAGTATGAAGGTAAAGAGACTCTCATGACATTTAGGAAAAAACAAACCCTCATATACATATCTTCTCTAGTGCCTCATATTATAGTCGTCATGGGATGGAGAAACCATTTAATGGTATTATCCAGTGTGAGAGAAAGTACTTTGTAAGTATTTTATGAATGCACAAATCCTCATACCTGTCCTGTATCTGTTTAAAAGGATTTCATTTAATACAGGGAAAGCTTACAAAACAGAAAAATAAGGGCACTAATTCTAAAATTCTGTAATTCAACTTATGTATGGGAGATTTCGGACCACTACTGACTGACAAAATGCACATCCAAAATAAGAAGAATCTATGGCATCTCCTTTAGGAAAGGATCTGGTTTGTGTTAGCGACTAGAGTTGCATCAGCATACAGGAAGCAGGCAGGACACAACTTGGAATGGGCAGGGGCTCTCTTTTTTCCTGACTTCCATTTTTCTTTGAACATAACAGCATTACCTTCTGCCATATCAGCACCGTCCCTTTCCTATACATCAGCGGCTCATTATTATAGTTGATGTTGAATTCAGAAAACAAAATCTCATTCTTGTCTGCTGCAAGAGTTCCCTGAGGAAATAAAAACATATATTAAAAGCTCTGCATGTCTTTTTTTTTCTTTGGAGACGGAGTCTCACTGTGTCGCCCAGGCTGGAGTGCAGTGGTGCAATCTTGGCTCACTGCAACCTCTGCCTCCCGGGTTCAAGCAATTCTCCTGCCTCAGCCTCCCAAGTAGCTGGGACTACAAGCGCACACTGCCACGCCCAGCTAATTTTTTGAATTTTAGTAGAGACGGGGTTTCACTGTGTTGCCCAGGCTGGTCTCGAACTCCTGAGCTCAGGCAATCCGCCCGCCTCGGCCTTCCAAATTGCTAGGATTACAGGCGTGAGCCACTGCGCCTGGCCTGCATGTCTTCTTTCTCCCCTAATGCTACTATCCATTCAACCCGCTACCTAAACTTCTACAATCAAGAAATGGAAGGATTTTATCAAACATCTTATAGTTACTAGTGAATTTTCATCTTAAGAGCAATTATTATCTTATTTAGATAAAATTCTCTCCTATACCAAACAATGGCGTCACAAGTCAAGACTGAAAGAGAGTAGGGGGAATTAATACTAACGAGTATATATTATGTATTTGGTCAAGTAAAACTTAGAAAGGTTACATAAATTGCCCAGGGTTAAAAGGTTGTCCTTACTCTTCTACAAATAATCAAAATCTGAACTTGACACTTTCAAAAATGGATATACCTACCAGTATTCCCTTTTTTGAGACAGAGTCTCACTCTGTCACCCAGGCTGGAGTATAGTGGCATAATCTCAGCTCACTGCAACCTCCACCTCCTAGGTTCAAGCGATTCTCATGCCTCAGCCTCCTGAGTAGCTGGGATTATAGGCATGTGCCACCATACCAGGCTAATTTTTGTAGGGACAGGGTCTCACCATGTTGGCCAGGCTGGTCTCAAACTCCTGACTTCAGGTGATCTGCCCACCTTAGCCTCCCCAAAGTGCTGGGATTACAGGCATGAACCACATGTGGCCCCAGTATTCCTATTATTGCTACATATAAATCTCTATCATTAGTATTATTAAAAATGACAACCATTTACTGAGCAATTATAATGTACCAGGCATTGTATTAGTAACTGTTACAGCCGGGCACAGCGGCATGCACCTGTAATCCCAGCTACTTGGGAGGCTGAGTGGGAGGACTGCTGGAGCCCAGGAGTTCAAGATCAGCCTGAGGAAAATAGTGAGACTCCATCTCAAAAAATAAATAAATAGATAAAATAAAATACAAATAGACTGGGCACAATGAATCACGCCTGTAATCCCAGCACTTTGGGAAACCAAGGAGGGTGGATCATGAGGTCAGAAGTTCAAGACCAGCCTGGCCAAGATGGCAAAACCCTGTCTCTACTAAAAATACAAAAATTAGCCAGGTGTGTTGGTGGGTGCTTGTAATCCCAGCTACTCGGGAGGCTGAGGCAGAGAACTGTTTGAACCCAGGAGGTGGAGGTTGCAGTGAGCCGAGATTGTGCCACTGCACCATTCCAGCCTAGGCAGCAGAGTGAGACTCCGTCTCAAAAAAATAAAATAAAATACAAATAAAAGAACTGTTACATTACCTCATTTCAGTCAGTCATCCTACAAGTAGCACTGTTATCTAATAATAAAAACCAGTATTTATTAAGCACTTACAAGATGCTTCATACTATTCTGTTTTACATACATCATGCTATTTAATTCTCACCATAAACCTATGAGGTAGAAACTATTTTCTACATTTCACCTATAAAGAACTGAGGCAGAGAGGATAAAATTACACAGAAGCATGATGTGAGTAGTTATCTGACCAACAGAGCATGGATTCTTCCATATACAGGGGTCAAAAACCCTAGAAACTACAGGTGCCCAGCAGGGAATGGGAATAAGGGAAGAGGCCTGGTGTTATGGACAAAATCAGTGCTGGCCAGGTGCGCTGGCTCACGCCTATAATCCCAGCATTCTGGGAAGCCAAGGCAGGCGGATTGTTGAGGTCAGGAGTTCAATACCAGCCTGGCCAACATGGTAAAACCCTGTCTCTACTAAAAATACAAAAATTAGCCAGGCATGGTGGCGCAAGGCTGTAATCCCAGCTACTTGGGAGGCTGAGGCACGAGAATTGCTTGAGCACAGGCGGCAGAGGTTGCAGTGAGCTGAGATCACACCACTGCACTCCAGCCTGGGTGACAGAGTGAAACTGTGTTTTTTTTAAAAAAAGGCAGTGCTGAAGACGGCAGTCATACATAGCTGCAGGCAAGTGTTAGCATGTGGGAAGGCAGAGCCAGTGCCGAGGACACAAAGGCTCAGGGAGAAGCAGTAACTCATCTAGGATTACAGACCAAGCAGGCAGCAGAGCTGCTCCTATTATGATTTTTATATCCTTTCAAAACAAAGCTGTAAAGCGATCCTTAAAAAAAAAAAAAGTAAAGTTAACATAAAAAATGTTATGGGAGAGCTTACAGCAAACTGTACCATTAAGTATTAACATAGTAAGATCTTTATACCTGTAATCTCCCTTGGGCTTCTACTGGTGTTAGTCCAGATTGTTGTATAAGTGCCCAGAAAACTGTATTATAAAGATTATTGATGTGACCTGTAAGGAGAACAAAATAGTAATGTTTATATACATAAAATCTTTATTCAATATTCATTCTTCAAGGAATACTAGAGCCCCGTCTCACTCCTCTTTAAAGAGATCTCAGAGATATCTAGTGACTTGCCAGAAGTCTTACACAGGGAACATGGAGGGAAGGAGTAGAAGGAACAAAACCTCATTCCCACCAACAGTTTTATTTGGTCATTTCAGTTATACATTATACAAAGCTGTTAACTTGTGTGTTGATCTTAGGAATACTTTAAATGTTATTTGATTTATATTATTCCAATCTCTTTCCAGTTCGTCTGGAAAAACCAAAACAGAACAAGCAAGTAAAAGTCTCACAAACATCATCACAGTCACATAAGGCAGGGGTCACAATTCAAATAGCCACCAAGCCTGGCATGAACATAAATGTGTGAAACAGTAGGTGACCCTAGAGGAGCAACAGGGAAAGGCAGAGACTATGGCACACTGGCATTTGTGTGTGTGTGTGTGTGTGTGTGTGTAAAGGTAGCTACTACTGCAGAGGCTCTAGCCAGTACTAAGTGAGAATATAGATTCAATATTACTATATCTGACTTTTTTTTTTTAATACAGATAAGGAGGCTGGATGTGGTGGCTCACACCTGTAATCCCAGCACTTTGGGAGGCCAAGGCAGGTAGATCACCGGAGGTCGGGAGTTCAAGACTAGCCTGACCAACATGGAGAAACCCTGTCTCTACTAAAAATACAAAAAGTAGCCGGGCGTGGTGGCGCATGCCTGTAATCCCAGCTACTCAGGAGGCTGAGGCAGGAGAATCGCTGGAATCAGGGAGGTGAAGGTTGTGGTGAGCCAAGATTGCGCCATTGCACTCCAGCTTGGGCAACAAGAACAAAACTCTGTCTCAAACAAACAAACAAACAAACAAAAATAGAGATAAATTTATCAATACTTTTAACTAATTGAAAAAATATTTAAATACTGCATTCTATACAAAATGTATACAAAACAAAGTATATGTGAGCCAATCCTGCATCAGATCAACACCTGTAAGGCATGGAATCAGTGGTTTAACTACAGGCGTTTACTTAGTGCCACTCACAATCTGCTTGTCGCCAGCTGAGGTAGTCCTTTAAGGTCTGGTTGCTAGGATACACCACGACTCTTCCGTCAAAGCCTGGGGGATACAGAAGGGGCTGGTCCTCAAAGTAATTCCGCCAATAAAACACATAGCTGGAGGCGAACTGGGAGGCCACATGAGTCATGAACTTACTTGCAAATGTAAGGCACATTGGGTGGAGCAAGAAAAGGAAAAATACACGGAATTAATTCAACACCATGATAAGACCTGTGGGTGCCACAGAGAGATTACACAAGCTGCCCAGAAAGCCAGGAGATAAGATGCATTTGGCTAAGAAACACCATTTTAATACCTTGGTTCCATTTTTTTTTTTTGAGACTTGAGTCTTGCTCTGTTGCCCAGGCTGGAGTGCAGTGGCGCCATCTCAGTCCACTACAACCTCCGCCTCCCAGGTTCAAGCGATTCTCCTGCCACAGACTTCCGAGTAGCTACAGGCGCAAGCCACCATGCCCACCTAATTTTTGTATTTTTAGTAGAGATGGGGTTTCACCATGTTGACCAGGCTGGTCTCGAAATCCTGACCTCAAGTGATCCACCCGCCTTGGCCTCCCAAAGTGCTGGGATTACAGGCATGAGTCATCACACCTGGCCAGTTACGTATTTTAAATGCAGCCTGCCTCTCTTTACACTTCTATTAAGTAACCTACTAATACTAAATTTTTCCCTATAGTATGTGATATGAATTTATGATTCAAGAAGTGTTTAAAAAAATTTTTTTTTAAAGATAGTATCTCTCTGTCCCCCAGACTGGGGTGCATTGGTATGATCATAGCTCACTGCTGCCTCAAATTCCTTGGTTCAAGGGATCCTCCTGCCTCAACCTCCTGAGTAGTTGGTACTACAGGTGCATGCCACTGTGCCTGGCTAATGTTTACATTTTTTGTAGAGACAGGGTTTCACCATCTTGCCCAGGCTGGTCTCAAACTTCTGGGCTCAAGTATCCTCTCTCTTGCCCTCCCAAAGTGTTGGGATTACAGGCATGAGCTACCATGCCTGACCTGTTTGTGTTTTCAGCCATAGAAGGAGGGAATCCATTGTTTTTTTAAAAAAAAAAGGCCAATTCAGGCTGGGCCTGGTGGCTGACACTTGTAATCCTGGCACTTCGAGAGGCTAAGACAGGAGGATTGCTTGAGGCCAGGAGTTTGAGACCTGCCTGGATAACACAGGGAGACCCCACATTGAAAGAAAGAAAAGAAAGAAAAGGAAGGAAAGGAAAAAGAAAAGGAAAGGAAGAACCAACTCATATGATTTGTCTCCCATGCAGAGTTTTAAAATATTGCCAAGTCAAATATCAGATTTGTGTCTATTTTATACTAAGATCTCCCTTAATCAACAGTGTAAATAATAATGCAATGCGTGTAAAGATATCACTGGCTAAAGCCAACCTATGAATTGTTAATATTACAATTTTATGGTCTATGTTTCTAGTTTTAATGTTCAATGCCAGGTCAGTCTAGAAATTAATCCTATGGGGCATCTGGGGGAAGAATAGGATAAAAAGGCATACAGAATGCTCGGCTATCAGATGGAAGTACAACAATCTAAACAGGAAATATACATGCACTCTGGAGTTACAAATACTGCAGACATCATCTGTAGTCTGTAAGTCTGTGATTAAGATAAACAGAAAACCAGATGCTGGTAGGAAATACTCTGAAGAAAGGAGGAAGGTCATGGAATTACCTGGCTCTTCTTTTAAACCAATTGGTTTTCCGCTTGAACACAAAGCTATATTCATCACTCTGTCCATACGCAATCACAATATCCTCTAGTTCTTCCATCACCGTCTGGGCACATTTGGTCATCAGGTGGAGAGCACGGCTGTCGTTAGGTTTTGCAAAGTTGTGCTTCTCGGCAAACCTTCACAGGGGAAAGAGAAAAAGGAAGAAGACATGGATGGAAGCCTCATTAACAAGAGGCTCTGTTGCTAGATAACAGAGGCTGTTTGGAGGAAGATAATGTGATAGCACTGTGAACCCAAATGCTCAACTGGCCACAACCTAATCCATTTCTTTAAGAACTTAAGTTTTTTTCCTGCCCTGAAATTGAGAAAACCAGACGTCAATGCTAAGCCTCAACTCTCCTTTCTGTGAAATGAGAATAAAAGAATATTTACTGCATTGGGTTGTCCTAAAGATTAGGGGAAAGATAAAAGTAATCATACCTAGCTCCTGGTAAGTGCTCAATAAATGTTAGTTATAATGATCATTATTAATAATGTAGCCCTTTTTAAAAATTAAATTCCCATTTTTCTATTATATTTCATTCGCCCCCTTCCCCTTTTCCTGAGGCAGAGTCTCGCTCTGTCACTCAGGCTGGAGTGCAGTGGCGTGATCTCGGCTCACTGCAACCTCCGCCTACCTGGTTCTATCAATTCTTTGCCTCAGCCGCCGGAGTAGCTGGGATTACAGGCGTTCACCACCACACCCAGCTAATTTTTTGTATTTTAAATTTTATTTTATATATATATTTTTTAGCAGAGATGAGGTTTCACCATTTTGGCCAGGCTGGTTTTGAACTCCTGACCTCGTGATCCACTCGCCTCAGCCTCCCAAAGTGCTGGGATTACAGGCGTGAGCCACCGCGCCCGGCCTCTCTCTTTTGTTTCCCTCTCCCGGTCTCTCTCTCTCTCGCTCTCTCCTTTTTTTTTTTTTTTTTTTTTTTGGTAGAGGCGTGTTTGGAAAAAACAAAAAACCAAAGAACAAAACCCAAAAAACCTGGTCTCCAACTCTTGGCCTTAAGTTATCCTCCCGCCTCCCGCACCTGGCCTTTTTTTTCTGACTCTCTCTTGAATCTATGAAGCACAGACATAAGTATTGCCCACAAGCAACGCTTACACAGACCTCTGAACAGTCAGCATTCAAAGATACCTAACAGAATAGCTGGGCAATTGGCTTAAGAGCTTAAGTACTGCGCATGAGAGTGACTTTTAATATCAGGTCCGTGCTAACAGGTCTCTGTTCACTTAACACGGGCACTCCAAGCCAGATCCTCATCAGGGGAGCTCGCTGCCCATTCAATTACGCTAACAGCCCGCGTTCAGGCACAGTCCTAGCTAACACGCAGGGCGGGGCGATACTACATGCTGCGCACTCATTGGCTACCGCGTTACCCCGGTAACCGCGAAGGGTCGGGGGCGAGAAGCAGGAGTTGCAAGAGTAGGAACTGGATTCCCCAGAAGCGCTGGCACACCGCGACGCCCAGAGCAAAGCTCGCTCACCGATGGAAATTCCTGCCGTCCAGCCGCACTACCACCCAGCAGTGGGCCAAGCAGGTGTCATCAGCCTCGAAGTCCCTCACGTACTCGAACTTGCTTTTTGCCATGGTTGCCCCCAATCTCAGGCACCGTCTTAGAGTGATGGAAGTGGTGGCCAAGCAATCGTGAACCTTAACTTTACAGGCGGTCCACATTCCCTAAGCGGAAGGGAAAGAGCCAGATAGCCCCACCCCGGAAGTGTTTTCTTCGCGGCCGCTCTAGCCACAGGGCGGTCGTAGTCTCTCTCGCCTCTCCCTGCAGTTCTTAACCTCTGGGGGAAGAGGATGTAGGTTTAGGTTCCTCCTTTAGCACCGCCCACGCTTGCTTCTTTCTCCTGTCCTGCCCCACATCACTCTCACGAGGTTTTTAAAAATTCTTTTTTATCTGCTGGTCTTGACTCACTGGCGGGAGCAATCAGTGTCCCTGTTAGTGCCCAGATCAAAAACATACCCCACCTAAAAAAAAAAAAAAATTATTTTTCTGACCGTGTTTGCAGGTGTAGCTGTGATGTTCTTTGCCTTTTTGGTGGCATTTACTAACTCGTACAAAATCTGGAATACACTGAAAATACAGTCAATAAAATTAATACTTTATTTCTCCATCTTCCCCCTCAAACCATTGTGGATGGTTCCTAACAGTCTTTTTTCTTTTTGTGTATGTAGGTTGACACAGGGAACGCACAAGATTGGAATTATTCACTTATACAGTGCTTATATATTTTTCTACTCATCTTGAGCATTTGCCAGCATCATCAATTATTTCAAAGTGTTATTTGTAAAAGAAAATGAATTCAATATTCCAACATATGGGTATAATACATTGATTTATTCAACTTTTTCACCAATAAATAATCACAGAACCAGTGTTTGATATATTGTTGCTGGTGGATAATAGTAACAATAAAATCCTAATATTTGTGTCATACTTGATGATTTACAAAGCTCTTTCAAATTCATTACCTACTTACATTTTTTTTTTCATTCTCAAGAAAGATATTCATAGCTGGGCGAAGTGGCTCATGCCTATAATCCCCAGCACTGATCCCCAGCCGAGGTGGGTGGATCACCTGAGGTCAGGAGTTCAAGCCCAACCTGACCAATATGGAGAACCCTCGTCTCTACTAAAAAAATACAAAATTAGCCGGGCGTGGTGGCGCATGTCTGTAATCCCTGCTACTCGAGAAGGCTGAGGCAGGAGAATCGCTCCAATGGGGAGGTGGAGGTTGCGGTGAGCTGATATAGCACCATTGCACTCCAGCCTGAGCAATGAGAGTGAACTCCATCTCAAAAAAAAAAAAAAAAAAAAAAAGGGAGAGACTCAGGCTGGGCATGGTGGCTCATGCCTGTAATCCCAGCACTTTGGGAGGCGGAGGCAGGAAGGTTGTTTGAGCTCAGGAGATTGATGCCAGTCTTGACAATGTAGCAAGACCCCTCTTCCTACAAAAAAGAAAATAATTATCCAGGAGTAGTGGCCTATGCCTGTAGCCCTAGCTAGGGGAGGATGAGATGGGAAGATTTCTTGAGGCCAGGAGTTCGAGACTGCAGTGACCCAGGATTAAGCCACTCTACTCCAGCCCGGCCGACAGAGCAAGAATCTGTCTCTAAAGAAAAAGAAAAGTATTCAAATACAAATACTTTTATATGTAGTGAAAAGTCTCTCACTGACTCCTAACTTCACATACTTCAGGCAGTTACTGTTACCAATTTTTTTTGTGTATCCATGCAGGGATCTATATATCAGTATGTGTGTATATCCTCATAATAGTACCAAAAATGGTAATCATCATCTCCTTTGACGCTTACAGTAATGTCAGAGGGTCTCAGAAGAGGAACTGGGACTTCACCTTTACAAAGGGGAAATCTGAGACTCAAAAGGAAGAAAGTAATTTACATAAGGTCACATATGTGACAGGGCCAAGACATAAATCATGACATCCTCTATCTTTCTTTGTTTCTGTTGCTGTGAAGTGAGTTTTCTGTAGGTTATCATTCCTCACCTTCTACTTCCACAAACTCCTCTTTCCAAGCTGACCAGGAGATAACCAAATCTTACCTCCTCTAGGAGCCTTACTTTCATTAGGTGAATTTTTCAAAATTATGTATCAATATGAATTCATAATTTTTAATTTTTTTGTTTATTTGTATATTTTCAAGACAGAGTCTAGCTCTGTCACCCAGGCTAGAGTGCAATGGAATGATCTCAGCTCATTGCAGTCTAGACCTCGTAGGTTCGGGCAAACCTCCCATCTCAGCCTTCCTCGTAGCTGGGACTACAGTTGCATGCCACCACACCCGGCTAATTTTTGTATTTGTTTTCTAGAAACAGCGTTTCCCCATTCCTATCCCCCACTGGGAGATGACACTCCCATCAGAGATAGGGCTGGTTATAAAATAAGCCAGTTGCCTTTGGGTTGCCTTGCAATGAAATGCATGGTAGAACCACTACACCATCTTCTCCATAGCATCTCTATGGTCTTTTCATAAATTAAGCATTAAAATAAAAGCATAGCAAGGAGGTCTTAAGACACCAATCTGCCCTTTAGTAAAAGGGTTATAAAAGGTTTGTAAAGATTTCACCTTATGGTCAAATTGCTTAGGATTAGATGGAATAATCTTTAAGGTTTCACATAAACAAATTGGAGTTAACATTAATAAACTAACACAAGGATAAAATTTTTCTTTGGATAAAATTTTCATGTTGTAGTAAAGGCTAATGAAAGGTTTTTGCCTTTTGAGTCATTATTTTGGCAAAATAATTTATGGCAATCTGGAAATTGTCCTTCTAGATGCCTGGCTTTTGGGATGGTTCAGAGGGCCCCTGAAACGCTCAGAGGAAAACAGGATCATTTGCTATGTTTAGTCACATGAGATTGCCAAAATGATGTCTAATGTTCTTTAAGTTATATTTTGGTGAATAATACTAATATATGTTCTAAAATTGTATGGGATTTCTAATGTCTAAGTATATGCTATCAATCATAATTAAAGGTAAAGTTATTGTAAACCACAAAGATAAATAAACTTCTTTGTCAGTCATATTTTTAACCATAGCCATCCCGGAAATTTGTCATTCGCAGACAATTGTTGTCCTGCTTTGTTCCTTCTCAAAAGATGGTTTATAATCAAGCTATATTAAGGACTTTAACAGGTGTTTTCAAGTGCAGGTTTTTTGTTTTGTTTTGTTTTTTTGAGATGGAGTCTTGCTTTGTTACCCAGACTGGAGTGCAGTGGTGTGATTTTGGCTCACTGCAACCTCTGCCTCCCAGGTTCAAGTGATTCTCCTGCCTCAGCCTCCCGAATAACTGGGACTACAGGTGGATGCCACCACGCCTAGCTAATTTTTTGTATTTTTAGTAGAAACAGGGTTTGACAGTGTTAGCCAGGATGGTGTCAATCTCCTGACCTCGTGATCTACCCAGCTTGGCCTCCCAAAGTGCTGGGATTACAGGCATGAGCCACCAAGCCCAGCACCAAATGCAGGTTTTTAATAGATTTAAAGAATATAACATTGAAATAAAGAACATACAGGACTCATATGGAACTGACATGTTGACAAATATCAAGCAAAATAAAAGTTAACTAAGTGGACTACACTCAGAAAGTTAAAGCAACCTTTTTAACTTTTGCTTGGAATATTGCTGATCCCTGTTTTGATTTTCAGAGTCAAGGAAAGTTATTTCAAACTATTTATGGCCTTTAATAATTGAGTAAGGCATATTCCTGTGAACAAAATTTGGAACATGTTTATTTTTCTCTGCCTTGTTCCTCTAGAATTTGGAAACTATCTGTGAGTACTCTTAACTTATGGCAATATAGTTGTTTGCATCAGTGCCGTAAGAATCCATTTTTCTTTGTCAACGGGACACAGTTGGAAAAACTGGTTATTTTACCAAGGCTTTGACTGAAAGGATGTGTTTCCCTTTAAGGTATCAAGCTTAATATGCAGAGCCAATAAAAAACCCCTTGGGGAGAACCGGCCTCATACCTTGTTTGCACAGTCCCCGCACAGGGTTCCTAATATGTGGTCAGTAAAGAACGTCACTTTCTAACAGATTTGGAAGCTCCAAGTTTATCTTGGGATCTTAAGAGGAGAGGATCACCTAACTCACAGGTATTAGAGTATATAAACCATGGCTGGACTTGGCTTTAAAAGTCTTATCTGAAATTCCTTGTGGAACAGAGTTTCATCAAAGCCAATCTAAAAGGCCTATATAAAAGTAACCATTCTTGCTGACTTTATGCAAATAATCAGGCCAAGTATAAAACTAAAGTTTATTCATAATTAGTTTTTACCAAAAATGATGACTGGAGAGAAAAATTTTGCTCCAAAGCTTATCATACATTTGTCATTGAATCCTACTCTCATTAATTGTTTTTAAGTTTTTGCCTACATTTTAGACTAACCCTGCTTATTCCTGTGAATCAAGTGGTAATCTTCTGCAGCTTGGAAAAAAAAAAAGGGATGGGCGAAGTAAAAGTGTAAATCAACCTGCTAGTTCTGGGCAATTATATTGCAAATGCTGCCAGATAATGAAAGTGAGAAAGGTGTCCATAACCCAGAGGTTTCTTTGTTGGGGAAAATAAAACCAAGGAACTTCATAGACCCCCAGTGGGGAATTCTGTATCTTGGCAAGTAAAATTTTAGATGGAAATTACCTACCACACCACACTTGTGGGAATCGCTGTCCTCACTCTACTATTTGCAACAGGGTTATACATGGTAGCATCTCAGCTAACCGCAACCTCTACCTTTCGGGTTCACCTGACTCAGCCTCCCAAGTAGCTGGCATTACAGGCATGCACCACCACACCCTGCTAATTTTGTATATTCAGTAGAGATAGGGTTTCTCCATGTTGGTCAGGCTGGTCTCAAACTCCAGACCTCAGGTGATCTGCCCACCTCGGCCTCTCAAAGCGCCTCACAGGCATGAGCCACCATGCCCAGCCATCTGCTAGGACTTGTTATTGGGTTTAGTAATGTAGTTTTAAACGAAACATGCTGCTTTTGGCTTAACACTTCTAGTAAAGTAGAGGAAAATTTACAGCGACTTAAAAATCAAATCAGCCAGGCACCGTGGCTCACGCCTATAGTCTCAACACTTTGGGAGGCTGAGGTGGGCAGATCACCTGAGGTCAGGAGATCAAGACCAGCCTGGCCAACATGGCAAAACCCCATCTCTACTAAAAATACAGAAAATTAGGCAAGTGTGGTGGCACGCATATGTAATCCCAGCTACTCAGGAGGCTGAGGCATGAGAATTGCTTGAACCCGGGAGGCAGAGATTGCAGTGAGCAGAGAGAGCATCAGTGCACTCCAGCCTGGGCAACAAGAGACTCCATCTCAGAAAAGAAAAAGAAAATCCAATCAAAATTATTGACAGGCTCAGGGAAAATGCTGGCTTTAGCCACAAGTGGCTATAATCCCTCTTCAATAAATTCCAGTCTTCTTTATGGAATTGGTTAATCTCTTTATTAAGCACTCTCTTGCTTATATGTCTTGTATTGATATTTGGACCCCATATACTCAATACTGTAACTCAAATTGTTTCTTCTTGCCTAAAAGCAATCAAACTCCAAATGGTGCTATAAACTGAACCGCACATGGACACGCCATTCTTCCAAGTACCCTTAGATCGACCCCAGGAGGAGCCTTAGATGCTGTTAGCCATTCGACGCCCCTTTTCAGCGGGAAGTAGCCAGAAAGTCCTCGTCCAAAACCCCTTAACAGCAGTTAGTGTGGCATCTCCACAGCGGGAAATGTTGTAGGAAAAGGGGTCCTTGGGAAGTTTTCATTTTTTAAAGCATCTTTGGAAAAGTTTCCTGTAAAGACCCAGCTCTGAAAGCCAGGTCAGCAACCATTGATATGCAAATGATTTGATATGCAAAACCCAAACTCAGAGATTACCGGCCTTCTTGCCCTTTCCCCACATGTTCCTGGCAACATGGCCACCCCCACATATTCCCACTTGTGTAGAACATCATGGCACCCTATATTTGCGTATTAGAAGGCTGGAGTGGTAGGGCCAGCTTTTTCTCCGGCTACATGAATAACATGCCTAGTCAAACACCTGAGCCCTACGCAAATCAAACATTGCCTCCTCCAGCTTCTGCATATTTACCTGGCTGGTATCCTTGGTAGGTGGGGACCTCCTCTTTTGACTTTGGAGCCCTCCCCCCACCTCTGTCTCTGTACAGGGGAGCTTCTTCCTTATGTGTTCTCTTTTCCTTCTTGCCTACTAAACTCTCTGCTTCTTAAAACACAAAAGAAAAAAAAAAGAAACAGAGTTTCCTTATATTACCAGGGTGATCTACAACTAGTGGGCTTAAGCAATCTGCCTGCCAAAGTGCTGGGATTACAGGTGTGAGCCACTGCACCTGGCCCTGAATTCATTATTTTTAAAAATGCATTTCCCAGGCTCATTGCAGTGGCTCACGTCTGCAACCCCAGCACTTTGGGAGGCCAAGGCAGGCAGATTGCATGAGGCCAGGAGAGGGAGACCGTCCTGGCCAACATGGCGAAACCCTGACCGACTCCACTAAAAATACAAAAATTAGCTAAGAATGGTAGGGCATGCTTGCAAATCCCAGCTATGTGGGAGACTGAGGCATGAGGATCGGTTGAACCTGGGAGGCGGAGGTTGCAGTGAGCTGAGATCCCGCCACTGCACTCCAGCCTGGGCCACAGATCCAGATGTCTCAAAAAAAAAAAAAGTGTATTTCCCAGCTCAGTCCACTGGGTGGAGATGAAATGACACTCCAAAAGCAATAAGCATCCAGACCTTAACTTCTAATTAGCATTCCCCATGAAAATGAAAATAAACTCTTTGAAGAAATGACTGGCTCCACATTGTGGCAGAGAAAATTCTAGGTGAGCCTGGGACATTGTGTTGTCCCAGAAAGGAAGGAAATGCTCAGACAAAAGATAAACCAGCTTAAAGGGGTTCCTACTGGCCAAATATGAGTTAATTTGGGCATCAATAAAGATAATAACTATAACTGATTGCAATACATCGAATAAATAAAAATCCACAAATCCATAACAATATTCAGAAAAAAGAACTCATTTGCCACCATTGAGGATGATTATTACACTAAATTCTTATTGTAAAAATTGGTCAATAAGGGGGAAGAATTAGGTAATTATCTTGCTTTTTTTTTTTTCCAGACAGGGTCTCGCTCAGTCGCACAGGCTGGAGTGCAGTGGCACAATCTCAGCTCACTGCAACCTCCACATCCTAAGTTTGAGCTATTCTCCTGCCTCAGCCTCCCGAATAACTGGGATTACAGGCCCTTTCCACCACACCCAACTAATTTTTTGTGTGTTTTTAGTAAAGACAAGGGTTTTACCATGTTGGTGAGGCTGGTCTCAAACTCCTGACATCAAGTGATTCATCCGCTTCCGATTCCCAAAGTGCTGGGATTACAGGTGAGAGCCACCACGCCCAGCCACCCAGCATGCTCGGCATACCTTGACTTTTTGTGGAGAATTATAGTTGTCAATTAATTAAGGAAACTTAGTACATAAGCATGCTGGCAGCCGGGCAAGGTGGCTCATGCCTGTAATCCCAGCACTTTGGGAGGCTGAGGCAGGTGGATCATATGAAGTCAGGAGTTCAAGACCAGTCTGGCCAACATGGCGAAATCCCATCTCTACTAAAAATACAAAAATTAGCTGGGTGTGGTGGCAGGCACCCACAATCCTAGCTACTAGGGAGACTGAGGCAGGTGAATCGCTTGAACCCGGGAGGTGGAAGTTGCAGGGAGCTGAGATTGTACCATTGCACTCCAGCCTGGGTGAAAGAGCGAAACTCCGTCTCAAAGACAAACAAACAACAGCAAAACAATGAAAGAATGCTGGCTACTTTAAAATGCAGAATGATAGACTTAGAATGTCAGCATTTTGTAAATATTTATGAAATAATGGATTCAAGCAAGGATCACTAATGGATGCCAAAAGCAGTACTTAAAAAATTTATGGGAAACAGGATATTCCCAAAATGTTATGACATTGCCCCACAGATTATTTGCTAATTTTCAGAGAGAAAAACATACAAGGAGAGCTCTGTTACCACTTTCAGCTAGTCATCAAATTTAGTATCACGAACAGTGGTGTAACCTACGTCTACAG
>CAUYLG010062789.1:0-57184 GCA_963573385.1 Cacajao melanocephalus | reverse complement strand
TTTCTTTTTCTTTCTTTCTATTTCTTTCTTTCTTCTTTCTTTCCTTCCTTCCTTCTTTCTTTCTTTCTTCCTTCCTTCCTTTCTCTCTCTCTCTCTTTCTTTCTTTCTTTCTTTCTTTCTTTCTTTCTTTCTTTCTTTCTTGTCATTGGAAATAAAGCAGCAGAGGAAAAGTTCTTGAGTCCTGTATATACCCTCTTTATGTACATATTATTTCTTCAGGATATATGTTCAGGAGTAGAATTTTTGTGATAGGATATGCCTAACCTCAAATTCTACAGGATAATGCCACATGGATTTCCATAGAACTTGTTACATTTTATACTTCCACTAACAGAATGTAAGTATTCCCTCTCTCTAACTCCTATAGTTCTTTAAAATTACTAGATTTTTATTTAATATATTCACTGTATCTTTATGAATGATCCTTTGCATGAATGTGACTATATCTGGGCATAGATTTAAATGTAGAAAAGATTTTTCAGTTTGCCTGTAAACATCATCTTAACAAAAACCCTGATGACCCACAGTTTTTAAAAGTTAGTTTTACTTTTTGCAGCAGCTGCTTTTATTTTTCTCGGGTTCCCAGTTGTCACTCACACCTTTTCTCAAACTCATTTAAATCTAGACATCCTGAAATAGCTGGATATGTTTGCTCACTAAATTTTTTGCCTCCAGAAAACCTTATCATAAGAATAAATGTTCTCTTGTGATAAATGAAAACTGTCAGCTGTTTCTGACTTCTAAGAAAGACAGTTTGTGCAGAGAAATGTACATTTCTTTTCTTTTCCCCCTAATTATTGTTGAGAGAGAGTGACCCACAGAGGACTGTTTGCAAGCTGCAGTGCCCTTGATCAACCCATGTTTTGTTCTGTATTGCAAAAGTTCCAAAAGCTTGAGTAAATGACTCATGTTCCCTTTTTTGTCCTTCACCCTCTTCTGTTTTTCTTAGCCAATGATTCTTTTGGTATCTGATTATATTTTTACACTCTGTTCCAATTTTAATATCAAAAGTTCTTCCTAATCTCTTAGTGGGTACTTGGTGTTTCATAATTTTAGTTAACTAATCTCAATATTTTGTCTTTTTTCAAACTTGCTGCCACTACTACATGTATCTCCTGATGTTTCCCAGGAAATACCAGGATCTGTCCTATTTCCTGGTACTTATTCAATGGGTATTTATTGAATGTAGAAAGAAAAGATGTAAATGCAGTCAGCACTGAAATACCTTTCCCCTGCATAGCTACAATAATTTCCTTAAAAGTACTAGGCAGAAATAATGAGTACTGTAAGTGGTTTTGCTAGTAAGTACCTTTATTAAACCATAGCCAGTCATTTCTTCTTGAGCTTTACTCTACTTTGTTTGAAAAATTAAAGTAGTAGATCAGTGGTCTGTAAGACTCCTTTTGACACCACAATTTTGTATTCTATCTTCTAATTGAAATGAAAAACACTTTCTCACTATTTATCTGGGCACCACTACCAGGGTCTGAATCTATCTACCTTACTGGGCTTTAGGCCCGTAACTGTGTCACAGCAACCTGCCAGTTACTGTCTCTCATAGCCCCAGCAAGTGGGCGCATACATTGAACTTCTCTTCCTCTCTTTATACCATAGGGTTGATTTGTTGTAGTATAATAAATGCCTTTGGCTTCCCGATTTCATTTATCAGGCAACCCAGGCATTGTTCAATGCTAATGCTTGAGTTCTGGCGGCTTGCTCCTTCTTCTCTTCCCGTAACCCTACCGCCGTGACTGGGGCATCTCATCCTACCCTTTGTTACTTGCTATACAGCATAACCCCATGTCTTTTCTCACACTCTAGTTACCATCTTTGAGTCAGCACTGGTTCTTTGTGTTGGGCTTTTCCTTAGAGTCAGTGGGTCTCTGCATCTAGTGCTGGAGGCAAGTTGTTTCTTCCTTTCTGTTGTAGTTCCTCTGCTAGGGACACCTCAGCTCAAGGTGACTGGTGAGTGAGAGCCTAACTTCTTTCCTTGCTACCTTCATTCAGTCTTTCCATTACTATTGGAGGGAATCGCTAAACCACTTCCAAGGAGTTATTTGACTCCAGATTCTCACGTGACTAATACATCCTAAATGTGTTACTGGTCCTGGATTCATCTGATGAGTACTTTTGAACTCTGCACCAAAGGCAAAAAAGGTGCCAGAGATCAAGCTGCAATGGGAAGGGGAACCAACTTCCTTTTAATTCTCTGTCGATTGTAACCATGGCCCAGTCACTCATGAGGGTCCTGGCCAGAAAGCTATGTATTTGGTCTTTAACCAAGGTCAAGTATAGACTCTTCCTGACCTTTATTTAGGGATACAGAATGTGTACATTTCTGTTGTGCTTAGCCAGTGGACACTTTATGCTCCTTGTGATATTATGTATCTGGTTTGTAAAGATTCCATGTAAGTTTTGCAGCTTTTAGTGTAAGATGAGAAGGCAGAAGAAAAATTTTACAACTAAAAAACAAGGAAAAGGGGAAACTTGTTCAATGAAGAATTTATTTTTAATAACACTAACTGAATTCTAAATCAAGTTTTAAGTTTAAAAATTGTGAGTTTTTAAAATGTCAAATTATTTATTGTTGAAAGCCTAGTTGTTAACCTCCTACCTCCAGCCTCCATACACATAAAGTACCCAAGATTCACTGGGCTGTGTAGCCGTGAGGAACAAGAAGCCAGACTGTCTGTGAGAATTCACCCCTCCTAACTGCTTGCTTGACAGAACTCTTAAGGAAACATATTATGCCAAATATTCCGTTCTCCAGAGAAGCAGTTAATACCACCCTATCTCAAGAAGCACAGATGACTTTTTGTTCCTCAGGAATTCAAGGAGAGAAACATTCTTTTATGCTTATCAGGAAAAAAATGGGAGAAATTAACCTGACATGAAAACTTTACTGATAGGAGAATGTTCATTCTAACCACTATTATAATGTGAGTTTGATTAATGTAAAATGCTTGACCTGTTAAGTATTCACATTAATATTTTAAATTATCAGTGATAAGAGTTTCTTTTGTAGTATTAATTCACTTGGTATTTTATTAATTTAGACAGGCTAGAAAGTGCTTCATAAAACCTGCAACACTCATTTAGTATTCTTATTTTAATTTAATGTCTTGTCTTCTGAAAGCCATATATTCTCTAATGATTTAAGTTGTAACAAATATTAAAAATAAACTATATTATTAATGAAATAAGTGGGGTCATCCTTTAATACAGTAGAAACATTTATAAATATATAAATATGTGATATAAAATTTTCTTTCTGAGGATTCTAGGAAATGCATTTATGACAGATTCTGTATTGGATGGGCTTAAATTGGAAAAAGTTTTATAAATGCTAAATTAATAATTTTGAACTATATATTTTTTATTATATGTATTATATAGTGAAGTTAGTAATGAATATAAAATTAAGCTCAATGTTGAGCTTTAATTACTCAAGTAAGTACTCTAAAAATAGAATTATCTATGTTATTAGAAAGTATTTTATTTAAATAACTTTGAATAGTTTCATTCAGATTTAGGTGTTGCTTGAATAACAATATTCATTTTGTCTTGTAGGTTATATTTGAAAATAAAAAAGTAAAAATTTCAAATGGATCTGTAATTTTGATGAAAAGAGCAATGCATCTGTTTTGTTGAATATTTTCTAGTATATTACCATTTATTTATCTTAGCTATAAAAATTCACATTTCCAAAAGCCTGACTAGGTTTTTTAAATCTGAAAAATAAATCGGTTGTTTTTATAAAAACAATGGAACAGAAAGTAGAGCAGCTGCACTTTAATATTGATATTTGTTTTGAGTAATTGGGACCCTTCTAGGAAGCTCACCTACATATTATGATGTTGAAGATTACTAAGTATGGTCTTCTATGTACATGCCAAACTGTTTTCTCCCAGCAGATAATACTCAGAATCTGTACATCTCTTGTGCTCAGCTAGTGGACACCTCTCCTTCTCCCTGTGCCAGGCAAGCACCGTGTCTCATTTGAATGATGACATTATTGCCCTTAAGTTAAGGTGTGTTTTGAGCTTAGAGGATTCTTGGCTGCCGTTTTCATCCATTTGTAGTTATTTCCTGTTACTTAACCCCTACACATCACCTATAGATGTTGTAGCAGATTGATGGCAGTGTTACTTCTGTGGGCTCAGAGCTGCCCAGTAAACATGGGGCTTGCGTTTTCATCCCTTAGTAACCATCAGGCTGTTAAGAACCACTCTGGAAAGTCTGTGCTCTGGAACTCTGAGTCAGAGAACTAATAGAGCTCAGTGCCATGGGTCTGATTTCCACTGAATGGAGTCATCCAGTCAGCTGTTCCTTCAGAATTAAAGCTCATGGAGAAAGCCTTTCTTCTGCACTCGTTGGAGCTTAATCAAGGATTGATTTGAGTACGTTTTCTTTTCTTTCACTCTTTAAAAAATGTGCCAGAGACTTTTGTTGATTTGTTTGAAATTATTTGCATTTAAATGGCTTCCAAGACAGTTTTCATGTAGAAGTTCTGGCTCTTACTTTTTGCACTTACCGTGGCTGACAAAATCATGATGGGACTGTGTTCTCCTTTTTCTTGATTTACGCTTTTGTGGCAATTTCAACAACAAATAAGGGACACCTACTTTTTCCCATCCCCCTCCTACATTCAGAGGTTAAAGTTATAGAAAGTATGAACCATGGACAAGGTTAACTTCAGAGATTTAAATCTACGATATTCAATGGGAACTTTAAGACTTCCTGCCTATAATTAAGAGACTAGATGATGATGATGATGATGATGATGATGGTAATGTGAATGTTTCTAAAGTAGAGGTACAGTAAGAGGCTGAGTCACAGATTTAAAATTATCATTTGAGATAATAACAGAATAGTGTCATAAGGCAGTTTATGGCTATGCTATAGAATTAAGAATTTAGAGGAAGGAGATGTTATTTTGCCTAGGATCATATTGACTTGCCTTGAGAGAAAGAGAGAAGGACTGTTTTAAATAAGGGATCTCTGGACAAATGATAAGAGGCATAAAAGCACTCAATTGCAGGGAGCTGGGCCTTGAACACATCTTCTGGGATGTAGTAAAAGGCAAAGGAAGTTTGAGGCCATGCTTTGAGTGTGTGGGCAGGGAGTGAGATGGGAAGGGACACCAAAAAGATATAGAATACTAGGCTAAGGAATTAAATTCTAGGAGCAGACCGTAAAGAGCCACTGAAGGGTTTGATTTCAGGGAGTGAAAAGCTCAAAGCGTGATTCTAAATAAATCTGATAGAGATTGGTTTGAATGGAGATGATCACTTAGGAACTGCTATAGTTATCCCTTGGGTTGAAGTGGTGCCAACGGGGTTGAAGAGGGAAGGAAATACCATTTTTAACAATACCTATGCAAGGCAGCATATATGAGGTATTCTAAAAGGGATTTTTCACATTTCTTCTCTGTTTCCATTGTCACCATCCTATGAAGTAGGCACTAGTCTACTTTTACAGATTAATGAGCAGAGGTCCTTAGATAACTACTAGTGGTCAAAATTCATAGCCAGGCCTGACTGCCAAGTTGCTAAGCCTTTTAACACCCCTGTTCTGACTCATGAGCATGAAAATGGAAAACATAACTTTTTAGTTCTTATTTGCAAAATATTACTTTATTAGGAATTATGAAATCCATCCAAATTAGGGTTATATTCATATATATTCTTATATACATTCTTTCACGTACATTAGTACACCTGAGTTTGAATCAGATGTAATGCATTAGACATAGCTAATTAGATTTAACTATTTCTTAATCACAGCATTTGAGGAAATGAACTTTAAATTCAAAGAAAATGTCAATTAACAAAATAGGTCATTAATATATTTTATTATCAATTTAAAAATACAGTAAGACTATATTTTCTACCAAATAGTAATTTTTAATATATTAAGAAATGAAACTAAAGTCTTAATTTTTAAGAATAAAAATAATGAGGTTTGTTAAAGGATATAAAATAACAGCTAAATAGCAGGGATAAGTTCTAGTGTTATACCACTCTAGAATGACTGTAGTTAACAATAACATATAGTTTCAAATAGCTAGAAGGAAGATATTGAGTGTTCCCAGCAGGAAGAAGTGATAAATGTTTGGGATGATGGATATGCAATAATAACCCTGTTCTGATTACTATACAGCATATGTATTGAAATATGAACACCATAAATATGTATACCTGTGATATGTCAATTAAAAAATAAAATAGAAATTTTAAAAAGAATAAAAATTGTGGAATAAACAGGAATATTTAGGAAAGAAGATTTTTGGTTACTTCATTCATTGAAAGCTTTCTGGTTTTCTAACTTTTTAGTTTTATATTTGTATTACAGATATAAAAATTTAATACACTTGACTGGTTTAATAAGAAATACTAGAGGGAAGTTTATTTTTTAATGAGATGTTCACTTTAATGAATAATAATTATTTTACAGATGTTTGAAGAGGTAGGTACTCACACCCAATTAATTGCCCCCTACCAACACCAAGAAATCACCACCTCTGCACTTCCTGCACAAGACTTTCTGGGTGGTTCGTGTTTGTTTGTTCTTAGTTGATGTTAGCTTTTTATAGTTTGTCACTTTTTCCTAAAAACAATTTTTCAAAAAATTTGGTGGCTAGTTGAGGAGGATCTGTTGTGTTCTGAGATTTACATAGATAGGATTGCTGTTTCATCCTTAAACATGTTAATGGATCCTTTCTGTTGAACATATTTATTTTTGAGGGGATTCTGATCTTTTTTCATTGTATAACCTGCACTTCCTTCAGTAAAAATAGTTTTGGGTTCACAAACAAGAAGCAGCTGTCTTAAATATGTTCATTGACTCAGCCGAGTGTCTGCAGTTGCCCAACAAAAGTTATTTGATTTTGGGTAGTGCAAAGAAATCAAAATAAGCATTCAGATTAGATTTTGGCTGCTGTAATAAGAGCTTCTGTCTGTAACTTGAAGTTTTGAAATCCACATATAGTGTATTTTTATCTTAAAATTTGGAGAGATTTGAGCCTAAACACCATTGAGACTATGAAGAGAGCTTAAGTGATAGAGCACAGTATTTCTTTTGAATTATTTTTCTGATCCTCAGAGGAAAACTTCAAATCTTCATTTCAAGATTGACCTAACAAGGGTTACATCTCAATGTTATTCACAAGCCGAGAAAAAAATCGTAATTTTATGTGTGTATATTACCTGGTGAAAGGAAGTGAATGCTTTAGTTCACTGAAGAAAGTCATCTCAAAGAATGACATGGACAAGGCCAGAAACGTATGGAGAGACATATCTCAAAAAAGACTTTTCAGAATTGTAAAATTGAGAGCAGCAGAATAAAACAGTTCACACATTTTAGATCCATATAGCACTACAAATTCATTGCCTCCTTGAGAGACCATTGCTGTAAATATGTAGGGAGCAAAAGAGTGTTGTTGAGTCTCTGACAGAACTAAATATTTGTAATGGAATAGTGTGCTACAAGAATAATGACCACACAAATGAAGGCTAGTTTTAAGATTCTGTTTTCTGAGATCTTTGTTGAAAAATGTTACATTTTCAAAGTGTCTGCTTGTGATTCTTTATCTCAAACAACTACAGAAAGATCAATATGGTTTAGAAAAGTCCTAAACACCAAATTTTAACCAGTGATAAGATGAAATTTTGAAGTTATGATATCCACACATAGTGTATTTTATTTGAAACTTGGAGGCAAATTGGAAATGATGCCTTCTGTTTGATAACTTTCTAATGAGGCATCATCTTATGTCTGGACTGTTAAATGAGAATTAGAGCAGATGTCTTAGGGTCACTTGTGTGAAACCTTAAGTATCTCTTCACCTTAGCTCCCCAAGTGTAAAATAACTATTATGTAATTATTTCACATATTCATATATAGCTCTTAGTGCAGGCTATTTGAGAAAGATACTGTTCCTATCTTCAAAACACAATCTACAAAATGTACAAAGTAAGTCTTGAGAGGATTTGACCTATTAGGAGAAAGGTCCTGGATATGTTATAACCCTGTGATACAAAGTGATATTTTGAGTTAAAGGGGATCTAGGATAATATGACTGCAGTTTTCAAGCATAAGTTGAATGTGGCATTTCATGAAAAGAGCCTATGTTGAAAACATTTTGTAGTTCAGGTAGAAAGTGTATATTCTTGAAGCTGTGTTGTACTATTGCCAGTTCCTCAAGATAACATCTCCTCAGTATAAGGTATGAATTATTTAGAGGCCGAAGTAGGGAATGGTAAAAGAAAGCAACCAGAATAGAGGAAGAGTATCAAACTAGGGTATATTTTTATTAAGTGGTAGAGTCCACTGGAGTACAGTGTGCTGAAATATCAGGATCTTATGATAAATTTTTACTTCTCATATATTGTTTTGCCTTTTGTTTTCAAAGGGCCTGGCATAGCCGTGGGTGCTCACTGTATTTACTTTGAATGTGGAATGACCGTTGGTCATGTTAATGAAGTAAATTTTAATGAAGTAAAATGTTTATCCTTTGTGAAGAGTGTCACGATTCACTTTAAAAAATTAAACTTTGGTTGGCTTCAGAATTGTTAGTCTTTCTCAGTGATAAATGAAAACGAAAAATTAACCCCATGGATGACTTTGTACTAGCCCCAGCTCTTTCATCTTGAACAGGTTCTGAGCAAATTTCTTAATTTTGGCCTGAATGTTCTTTTCTTTCAATGAGGGAATTAAATTGGATGATCTCTGAAGTATATTCTAACTTCTATAATTTAGTGATTTTGAAAGAATAGTAAAGTGGGCGTTCAAAATGAGTAGCAGATTATTCCTAAATCAAGTTAGAGGAGGTTAACAAGAGTTATTAATAAGAGTTTCACATTAACAGACTTTTAATAATGAAGAAAAGAGAACAAGTGTTAGAGAAAACATTCCTTATAGTAGAAATGGTTTTAGGACTTGCAAAACCTTATATGAGATGTAATGACAATTAGATTTGTTTTTAGGGCAAAGAGTTTTTCTTGGGGTATGGTAGTGAGTTTTCCTATTATGCTGATAAAGGCTCAACAATTTCTGATAAAATGACCATTTAAAATCTGTTTTTAATAAAGCTTGAATCTACAGTTTTTAAACCCCGGCATTTTGGCTTCTGTACCTACCTGCCTACCCCCTAAAAGCTTCGCATGAATCATATTATTTGTTTCCTTTTTAACTGTCGTATAGTTCCCCCGAAAAATTCAGAGCATAGGCAAAAGTTAAAATTCTAAGACTGTCAAAGAATGAAAATAATACTGATAAAATGTATGCCTCCTTACAATAAAGTTTTCCACTTTATAAATTTTCTCTTTATTAGAGACAACAAATAATTATTATAGTAAGACCCATTTCAAATTTTTTTCTTAGAAATTTCTGTTATTGTGGATAACTCTTGATTAAACTCTTGAAAATTACCGTAAAATACTACACGTAGAACTATTTTTAAAATGAAGAGAACTGCTTATTAGAAATACATGTCTTCTTGTATAAACAGGTACCTTTTGTACATTTGGAAGTCTCATTTCATGTAAAATACGCATAGAACAGTTTGACAAAAGAGGCACTGTCCTCTTATTTATGTTGGTGGACAGATGTGAACTGTTCTTTGCACAGTAGTATGGCCACAAAATGTAAAGTTAATTACTCTTCTTTAGGAAAAAAAATGCATTCAAACTTATATATAATTTGACCCAAACCATTAATAATACTTGTGATGATACATTTTTCAAAGGAAAAGAATGTGTCACTAAATCATCTGTAGTCCCTTAAACATTGGAAATACATGTCGGAGGAGCTTGAAAATGAGGTGTTCACATGTAAATATCTTGGGAAATTCTGACTTTGTAACTAATGCTAAAAACTGCCTTTTTATTCTACTTGATTCTTTTAATAAGTACCATAACGCCTTCAAGCCAGAAAGGTGCATCTGAAAGTTCTGACGTACACATTGTAGAATTTCTAAGTCATTGTCCCACTAACCTTCTAATTTTTCACAGATTATTCTAGGCATTTAATAGTAACTTTAAAAGACCTCCTTTGTATTGATTTTAAACTTTTACATCACCCTGGAAGTTTTAGACTAGAAACCCTTGCGCTAGTAATGACTTTGGGACTCTGGACGTTTAGCTGGATGACTGATCCCAGTGTGTTGTTGCCAAGTGAAGGGAAGACATTGAGGCATGCGATGCATAGAATTGCTTTGACTCACTTCTTTCCCCTGGCAGCGGTTACAGCCTGGCGGCAGCAAAACCAAATCTGTATACTTGCACGTTTGAAAGCTGCTTTTCTTAGGCTCCCACAGCAGTTTGTATAGAAGAGGAGCCAAAGTAAGACGTCTAAAGAGACTTTCTCAAAAGCAATTCACATGTGATCTTACAAAGAACTCCTTTTAGATTTGGTCCTATCACTACACTCCTCAGACTTCTGTTAAAGCCTTTGCTAAGATGTAGTGTTAGGGCAAGGCCTGGTAACTTCTGTTGTGTTGAATTTGTTGCAGAGTGTTCTTAAGAAATAACAGCCTTAGAGTAATTTAGAGTGGAGGGGCCAGCCATCTCCAGACACGAAAGAGGGAACCTGAGATTGAGAGGTTAGGTGATTTAGCCAAGGCGTGCTCCTGCTTACAGAGTCCATGTTTTCAGACTTCCACTTATGTGTGCATTTATTATGTCAGAATATGGTTTATGAATAGTAAGAAGTAAGTTGCAGAAGAAAAACAAAAAGGTCATTTTAACTATAGTTTAAAAGTTAAATGGTGTCAACTGCCATTAATCTGATAGGAAGATCCAGATTAAAATTTCAGACCCTGGAGGTGGAATGGGCTCAGAGCTGAAAGAGTGTATAGTGTATCTGTAGTTACTCTGTGAGATGATGAGAGGCAAACGATGGCGGTTTTGAGGGAAATCAGAGCTTTCCTTCTTTAATACTGAGGGTTAGTTTGTGAACTTCTGTTTATTGGCCGTGATGTTTTGAGCACCTGCGGAGGAAATGGTGCTCCCTCAGCCTCAGCTAGCTTAAGGACTGTGCTGATGGGAAGCAGAAGACAGCTCCTTATGTCTTCTTAGTGAACAACACAGATTCCCACTTCAATTAACGAGTCTGTTCTGTGGTCTCTCAGTGTTGTTTGCATCTCATACACTTAGGCAGCAGTTCCCGCATTGACCTTTTAGATCAAAAATGTAACTCTAGTACCTTAAGAAGCTTTTAAAGGAGACATTCTGTTACTATCTGGGGAAGAATAAAAAAGCAGTATGATATAGCAGAAAGAGTTCTGATTTTGTGGTCAAGAGACCCAGATCTTAACTCTGCCAGTAATTGGTTTGGTGAACTTGAACTAACCTTTAACCCCCATGGGTCTTGTTTGCATCATCTGCAAATTGGGGGACAAGATGATCTCCAAAGGCTAGATTTGTGGTCCTGATCAAGTCTATATTGAAGGGCTTCGTTTTTAAAACAGTAGCTCTTTAAACAAATTATCCTATAAATTAAATATGGCACCAGAAATAGCAGTGACAAATGCAGAATTTTTCTAGGCAAGCCAGTTATGACAGGCTGCAGACAACTCTTTTTAATGTAAAACCTTTTTATTATCAGACAGTATGGTGCTCTCCAAATAAATTGATAGTTTCTGTTATACAATGTTGAAATCTGAAAATATCTGTAAAATTAGAAGCTTTTAAAAAAAATCTTAGAATCTGCTTCCAAAGATGAAAACAAAACAAAGCAATGAGTCTATAAGTAAGGGAATTTAGGTAGACGTGGATTTCATCTAATTAAGTCTAATTACAAATTGTATCTGAATTATCACAGATTAATACTATACGTAAATATTTTGTTATCAGTCTTCCATTTTGCCTGATTATATATTTATGCTACATTAATTGGTTTCATAAATTCTATTTTAATTGATCATGACTTGTGTTACTGCCACCCTGATGGTAAAAGAGGGCCTTTGCGACTGTATACGTGTAGGGATGTGGCACCACTTTCAGGGCTTTGCTGGAAACCCTACACTGATTTCTAAATATCAGACATGGCTTATTTAGAAAAAGTGAGTTTGTTTTCATATAGTGCAGGGCAGCAGTAACAGTAATTACTGTCCTGATATAATGATGCTAATCTTTTACCGTCATCATCTGAAGTGAATGATAAAAACATGTTAAATTGAATCTCCTTTCTAACTTGTGTTATGCAACCATTACAGGTCCTGGACCACTTAGGAGATAGTTGGGCTATTCCTTATTCTTTGTGGTAGTGGCAGATACTCAACTTGAGATTTAAAATCAATATTACCTATTCAGAGTTGTGTGCGTTTAAAATATATTGTTGTCCACCAGCTCAGACCACTAATTGGTGAGGAAGTGCCGTAAGGGACAGCAATTTTTTTCATGCAGAATAGCTTTTTAAAAGATCATTCCATGAAGATTTAAATGTAAGCAAGCAGACTAATTTTATAAAAACATCCACTAGATGGCATCTTGTAATTGTGTTTAGCGTTATCCTGCAGCATTCTTGACAAGAGGGTATAATTAGAACAGAAAGGTTTTTGTTTTTTTTTTCTCTGAAGATTGGTTGCTCATAAATATATGGATTCATATATACTTCAAAATAATCTTAAAGTGAAAAAATTTATCCAGTCATTTTGTCATATTGCCCATTCATCATAAGAAACATTTCTAGAACATTCCTGATGTGTTCCCAAACACAGCATGACATTGGTAACCTGTATTAATAACATTGGGAAACTTGCTTTCCTGACCATTTTACATTCTTAATTTTATAAAAATATGAAAAGTCTAGAAAATTACTCACTTGCTAGAATATCCATTAGTTAGAAAATAACCTTTGGTATTTTGCTTTGGTAGGGCATTATGCTTATAGCAGAGATATAGATTATATTTTGGTATGGTTCCAAAGTTCTTTTAAAGTTAAACTTCTAAGAACCATTGACATTGATCCTGTGAAAAATTTTTTAGTGTTGAATTTATTTTTCAAATACAGATGCTCTTTGACTTACAATGGGGCTACATTCTGATACACTCACTATAAATAGTTGAAAATATCCTGTCAAAAATGCATTTAATACATCTAACCTCCCAAACATCATAACTTAGCCTACCTACACGTGCTCAGAACACTTATATTAGCCTGTAAGTGGGCAAAATCATCTAACACAAAGCCTTTTTTTCTTTTTGAGATGGAGTCTCGCTCTGTCACCAGGCTGGAGTACAGTGGTGCGATCTCAGCTCACTGCAGCCTCTGCCTCCTGGGTTCAAGTGATTCTCCTGCCTCAGCTTCCAGAGTAGCTGGGATTACAGGCAGGCACCACCACACTCAGCTAATTTTTGTGTTTTTGGTAGAGACAGAGTTTTACCACGTTGGCCAGGATGTGTCGATCTCCTGATCTCGTGATCTGCCCACCTTACAAGGCCTGTTTTATAATAGTGTTGTGTATCTTATATAACTTATTGAATACTAAAAGTTTTCCAAGCATGTTTAAGCTAGGCTAGGCTATGATATTCAGTAACTTAGGTATATTAAAGACATTTTCCACTAATGATATTTTTAACTTCTAAGTTGAAAAAATCTGTATTAATAAGCTAACAATCTTATTCTTAAGTGCATACAAATTTATGAATGATTTGGTTAATCTCCTTAGCCTATTAGTATTTTAAAAAGCTTATTGTTTATGGAACTATACAGTATACCCCGGTGTCATCTTTTTTGATTTTTGAATTATTTGTATTTTAAATTTTAAAAAAAGCTACAAAATAGAATTACAAAAACGTTTTATCATAGATAATGTCATAAACAATTTAATGTTCATTCTTTCAGGTTTTTTTTTTGGTTTATGTATATATAAACATATTATTATGTATATTATTTTAAAAAAGGAATCAGGCTCTTATATCCTATGCAACCTTTTTTCCCACTTATCTTGAGTCTCTTTTTATGCCAATAAAGGCATTTTCGTGGAATTCTTAGTCACTATAAATTGTTAAATTTTAACAAAGCTCCCGCTGTTTATATTTTGGCCCCACACCCCCATTTTTTCTCTACCCACAGATTTTTGACATGCAGAGGTATTTCTTTACCTAACAGTATTTACTGATGACAGCAATGAATTAAAGCAGGATAGGTCAACCTAGCACAGCATCTGGTTAATAATAGGTTCTCAATTAATAATGTTGAATGAATTTTTAACTTTTTTGGATTACATGAGGTTAATGGTTAGAAGTTATTATAGGCCTAGCATGGTGGCTCAAGCCTGTAATCCCAGCACTTTGGGAGGCAACCCAAGGCAGGAGGATTGTTTGAGCCCAGAAGTTTGAGACAAGCCTAAGCAACACAGTAAGACCTCGCTTCTACTACAAATTTGAATAATTAGCTGGGTGTGGTGGTGCATGCCTGTAGTCTCAGCTACTCCGGAGGCTGAGGTGGGACGATCACTTGAGCCCAGGAGGTCAGGGCTGTAGCAGTGAGCCATGTGTGCACCACTGTACTCAGGCCTGGGCAACAGGGCAGGATCCTTTCTCAAAAAAAAAAATAAATAAAAAAAATTGTTACTTGTAGTTTATTTCAAGTCGATTTGAATGTTTCTAATCCATGATTAATTATGATGATAATGATAGCAAACCTTCATATGCACTTACTGCAAAGCACTGCTCCAAGCAGTGTATGTGTATATAAAAATTGACTTAATCCTCACAATAAATTAGATACTGTTATTCTTCCTTTTACAGATGAGGATGCTAAGGCACAGAGAGGTTAGGTTACTTGCCCAAGATTACACAGTTTGCCAGTATCCTAATAATTTGTAGATACAGGTTTACGAATTCAGGAAAAAAGAGAGTTCACAGTTGACTTTTACGTCAAATCACATGAAGTACAAGGTATAGACAAAGTAGAATTAAGCAGGATGGTCTGGGATTTCTTTCAAAGCCATATTTAAGGGCTTCATTAAAAAAAAAAAAAAGGCCAAAGATTTGTGTGATTGTCTTGAAATGGCATCAGTGCCATCAGATTTTCTTATTGAATGTAAGATCACAAGTTGTAAAGTTTGTAATCTAGATAATATAGATTACAGTTATGTTTGACACAGTGCGTATCTTACTTTGACACAGATGATACATAATATTTAACTAGTATGAAATTTACATGTCATGGTTATAATTTGATGTATATTACCCAAAATTCAGGCTCATGGAGTTTTCTGGGCTTGAGTTGCATATTTTCTCAGCCTTGTCCAGGTCCTGCTGTGCTAAATGTGGAAGCTGTGTGGTTTTCCAGCAGCAGAGGCATTGATCTAATGGACATTTATTAAGCACCTAATATATGCCAGGCACAACAATAGCTCTTGGCATACAAAGATAAATAAAATATCACCTCTTCAAGAAGGACATAGTATATGGCTAGCAACATTGAAAAGATCCATCCCAGAAACAACAGGATTCTGTTAGAGTGCTTGCTTACTTGCTTTAGTATTGTTTCTTTATAAAATGGAAAAAAAAAGACATGAACAAACAAAACCAGAAATGGATTAGTACGTTCCAGGCTTTCTCTTTCCCCTGAACTTATGCTGTGGGGGCTTTATAAAAAATCCCCTCTCGTTTTGGTGTCATAGTACCTAAAATTTCCTTCATGAAGAGTCATTAAAAATTACTCTTCCCCAATGCCATATTTTAAAATGAGTATTAATTTATTATGTTACTTAACCCTTGTTGTCTCATTGAGACAGCCCAGCCTGTGACATCCTGGAAGGACTCAGAACTGGCATTTTAAAACAGAACAGTTATCAGCAATGAACAGCTTCAGTAAGAAAGCAGGGTCTGAGTCATGGGGATCAGGGAAGGCTGGAAGGAACAAGTGCTCAGTATAAATGTAATTCAGGATTTCAGATTCTTCCTGCTGAGCCCATAAGTGTTACTGTGGCCAGAAGTCTGTCAGACTTTGACAAGTGAGCCCTATTTTTGGATGATGGAGAAACAAGCCAAACCTTCCTCACTGGCCACGTGGGGCTTTTTGGTTCTTAGGAAGGTCTGGAAAAGCTCTTAACAGAGCAAAGTCGAAGGATGGCATAAATGAACACTTCTGGCTTCTGTGTTTTAACTAGAGCTACTCCTGAGTTGGACTCGTGTATCACATCTTAGGAATACCTCTTTTACAAAGCAAATATTCCAAAATCCAGATAAGATTTCAGAAGCTCCATATTTCTAAGAGGAGGCCAAGGAGTGCAAGCGGTAGTAGACATGCAGAAAGTAAGGGTGAAGTAGTTTCCAAGTAAAATGAGATTGTTGATTGACTTGAAGAGGTGACAGAGCCAAAGTTATGAAGGCATTAGGATTTCCCATATCTGACAGTGTGGCTTGTTGGGAGAAGGAGCAGAAAGAGGCTGAGTTTTCAGTCAGAAACCACTATTTATGTAATATTTATAGGAGACCGTCTGTGAATTCAGTTGAATTTCTAGGTCTCGCTATAGCAGTTTTTAAGAACTTCAGTTGTTGACAGGTCTGTAAGGCATGCTGCACATGTAGATAAGGAAGACACTCAAGTTTCAGTGTCCACAGTGAGTGATCATGAAGTTCTTATAGCATAAAAAAGTTCAGATTTAGAATTTCATGTAACCTTTCATTAATTAAACAAATTGGATCTTTGTTACTCTTCTGAACATTTTAGAACGGCACTTCATGTTTTAGAAATGACTTATCAGTTTTGCATTGCTCTGCTTACCAGGAAGCCCTAAACTTGGAGAAGTTGTGTTTTTAACTGGCTTTTGGAGTGTGCCTCTTTATGTGTGGTGTATCGTGGTGGCCCAGCACAGAGGGAGTTCATTCCCTTCCTGTAATGCTTTTCAAAATGACACCTGAATAGTGGAAGCCTCAGGATGGTAGTGCTGATAATGCTTTAGAAACCTGTTTTAACAAAATTAAACCAATTTGGATAGCTTTTAAGTAATCAACACAAATAGACATAGAAATATTAATGGAAGTTTTATGGTATCAGGATTGTTATCAACTGGAGGTTATGCAGAAAATATTTAAATCCACCAAGGACACCTTAAGAATATAGTAGATTAGTCTTGTATATATCTTGAAATAGGTAGGGAAAGGTTTAGTTTGTAGTATTATGAAATGTCTTTTTTAGGGAGTCTTAAATTATTTTTTAAATTCAAATTTATATAATGGGTTTATTAGGGCAGTGATTCTCAACTAGGGATCTCGCAACTCCACAGGGAGTGTTTAGAAATTTGTGGGACATTATTTGGGGAAATGCTACAGTCTGGGATTGGGTGTAGGGGTCAAAAGGCAGGGAGAGAGCCTAGATACATGTTAACTCAGCAGGAAGTGAAACAGTCTTGCCTAGTAAGGAACTATCCCACTCATGATGCCAAAAGCTTCCTCACTGAGAAATGCTGATTTTTAGTTTACTGGATATTACTGTAAGTTAAGCCTAACCAGAGAAGTAATTGTGAGTGTCTGCACTTTGCACTCTAAAGATGCATACCGTGTACCAAAAGAATAAGGTAGAATTTCCTGTAGAAATTCTGGAGATTTCCACACTTATTATTTTATTAAGGTGAACTACCTTGTGGATAGTTTTACCCAGTTGCTTAACTGAGGGTAAATTTTATTTCTCCCTGTCAGAGAAAAGCTAGCAACAGGGGCTATAAATACAAATTTCCAGAATCTTAACACCTGCTGACCATAAAACTCAGTCTAGATCATGGGGGAAGTTGCACCAAAAGCGTATTTTCAGCAGCTACTGACAAAGCTAGCATGAAAGAAAATCACACACTTTCAACGTGCTTCATAACAGTGCAGTGTAATGAAATCCAGAGGCCAGTTTATAGTTAGTAAAAATCAAGTGTGTAAAAGCGTACTTCACATAAAACTAATTTGGTTACTCTTTTTAAAAGCAGATGTAAAATAAATTCATGAAGATGTTAGGAACATGGGTAGGGTGAGTGAGGTTGGAGGAAGGAAAGACGATTAAGTTGTTGGGAACCTTTCTTATGGAAAGAACATTTAATAGTTTTCACCCCCCAGTGTGATTGAGGTTATGGATGATTCACTATGATTTCTTAAGCTATCTCTGACATTTTCCCCAATTTGGGTTATTTCTAAGACAGTTTCCTTGTTCATTCATCACTAAGAATTTGTTCTTTGTAGTAGATATGCTTCTATCAAGTGTAGAAGACAAACTGCAAACAATAAACCCTCTATGGAAGGTGATAATGTGACAGTAGCTGTGTAAGTAAAATACTGTGGGACTAAGGGGCCTACTCCAGCAAACCAGCTCCGGCTTCTGATGCTAATAGGGCAGTCACTTAAGGTACCTAGAAATGACATGAAACAATATTTCTGCTCTCCCACTAGATCCCATAACATTGGCTAATAAGCTAGGATGACTCTAGTATAAACAAACAATGGAATTTTTAAATTCATTCTTAATTAACATATGATATGTTGAGAGTCTGTTTTATTTCCATGTATGCAGTCAAGTAAATGCTTCACTTCTGAATACTGAAACTATAAGACCTCCTGCAGTAATTGAATTACAGACAAAAAGGCCCATTTGCTGCAGTTGCAGTAATTATGTGGTGAAGCAGTTAATTTTGAGCAAGTGTGAAAAGATGTCACATTGTCACAGAAAGGATCAGGAAGAAAAAATCACTTTCCACTGCAGCGTATTGATCTGATACCTCAGAAGCCTGATACTTTGTCCTTCCTTAAATCACATTTAAAATATTTGATTTTAAAATAACTTATTGACTTTCTTTTTTTGTCTGTAAAATAATACATGTTGAATGAGAATAACACCAAAAAGCATGGAGACATAAATGGGTAACAGTCAATGCATGTACCATTCCATATCCATTGTAAACATTTTGTTGTTTGTCCTTTCAGCATTTTTGCTAGGCATAAAAATACTTGAGCAGTTTTTTTTCTTTTTCATTAGAATTATGGTACATGAATGTTACTGTAAATGCATGTAATGAAAATTTTTTTATTGATTGATTTTGCCATCAGATTCCTATGCCTGCCCTTGTTAAAGGTCCCCCCCTGCTTCTGATTTTAATGTTTTGTTTGATTTTGCAAGGTGTGATACCCTATAAACTTGTATATTTTAGAAATAGATACTTCCTCATGTGTTCACTGTGTATCATAAAACACTGCCATTTGATAGGATGGGGAGCATAGTTTTCTTTTTCAGGGAAAAGAAAATAGCTATTTTGCTAGAGAAGAAAAACTTCAGGGTATTATAAGGATTTATTTGTGATCACATTTGCCTGATACTGATAGATGCAGTGGTATACACATTGCTTGTTTGAATCGTCATTCTTTAATTCTACTTTCTTAACTTTGCTTCAGATGCTCTTAGTCACTGCGTGTTCACATACTGGAGTGGTTAATGCTCCTTTTAGAAGCTAAGCTATCAGGCTGTCAGTCAAGAATGCACTAACTACTGACTTTATGGGTGAGTCCCAAAAGTTAGATTTGGTGTTAGAGGTCACGTTCATACAAAACTGTTTTATGAGAGCAAGGAATGCTTTACGGTCCAAGTGCTGTTAGCAGTTTTCCAGTTTCTATCTATGGATCTTTCAGCTCTACACTTTGTAGAAAGTAGGCATGCATGCGCCTGCACGTGTGTTAACTTTAAAAGCATAGTTCTTTTCCATGAAAGCTGCTTTATTTTTTCTTACCCAGAAAGATTCTATTGTGGTAATGGGAACTTTTCACCCAGAATTATAAATCTTCCTTAGGCTTCAGTTAGATCCTACTGTTGTTCTCTACTAAATGCACTTTATCAAAAAGAGCCTTCCCATTATTTTACTATGTCAATATCTGTTGTTTCCTTCCTGCGTTAAAAGACCCCAGATGGAAAATTGTCTTTCTAAATTCCCTTCAGCAATACCTATTGCAGGTAAGAAAATATTTTTTAAAAAATACTATAATGTGGTGCTATTTATCTTCTCTAATTGTTTAACATGAACCATGGAGATGACAGGGATATTTTTATTGTCTTAAAATAAGCTTGTTTCATTCTACATATTATCATTAGACTTTCGCCATAGCAGTAAATATGAAAGGTTAAGAAATAGATTGCATTTTTAAATATAAAACGTAAACTATGTTTCAGTTTAAGGTCTTCAGATTTTTCCCCGTAGTTGCAATATTTGTTTCTGAGATAATAGGCCCTGTCCAAGGAGATGCTGAGTAACTCTCCAACACTGTCTGACGTGCCAGAGGAGGAATTGAGAGGGTCTCCCAGGTAGTCAAATGGATGTTGTTGCTATGGCAGGTTCCTACATCACCGTGACAAGCAGAAATATCCAAGGAAGCAGCAGTGGCAGAGCAAAAGCAGCTACTTCTAGCCTGACAACTAAAAGCTGAAAACTTACATGACTGAATTTCAGGGAACATTTTTCTCATAGTTGAGAGTGGGATGCCTAACTAAACCATCAATGTCAGCTATGAACAGTGAGAAAAACGCTTTTGTAAAATCAAAGATAGATACTGTATTTGGAATTTGTTCAGGAAGAGTAACTTTGCAATTGCAAATATAATTTTAACTGCAGTATTTTGCTATCTATCTTCAAAGGGGAGCTGTGTGTTGATAGTTTGGCCACTTCCTGCCTTTCATCTTTTTTTCTGATTATAGGCAAAGTGGGTGGGGGGAAGCAGCACCATAGGAAGTGTCACTTCTTTTTTATGAGCTGTTTTAAAACATGAGCAACTGAATTAGATATTTTAGAAAGTAAAGTTGGTTCTGAAGAAATGCAGTTGTAATTTTGTGGTAGGGTCACTATAAATGGCTTTCAGATGACTTCTGCCAAACAATAGCAGAGGTCAACAGTATAATCTATAGAGAAACTAGAGGAACAGAAAATAAGAATGTATTAGCTTTAGGAGCCAGGATGTTACATAGACTGACAGGAGGCTGCCAGGGTCAAGAAGCAAGTTTTAAGAAAATGGGAAGCCCATCTGCTAGGAGACAGTATCCGCCAGAGTAGACACTGATTTGTCAGTTTGACAGGTTCTTGGGAATCCGCACAAAGTTACCTTGATTCACTTTAACCTGAGGGTATTTAACCAGGTGTTTGGTATAACAAATGTTGGGGATGGTAATTTGGGGCCACATTAGGCGAGTTGCAAAGTCACACTTGAACAGCCTTAACCAAGATGATTTTTTCTAAATGAAATTTAAGGAAGCAAACGGCAGGTAACTCCTCAAAGTTTGCTGAAAATTACATGTAGAAGATACACTGTTCCCTTTCCTTCTTAGCCTTCATTTTTCTTCATCAGCTCTCACCAGTGATGCATCTGTGAGAGGATAATGCAGGCTGTCCTGCCATTGAGTAATGGACCTTGATTTCCACTTTTGTGATTGCTTGCTATCTGCTGTAAGTAATGCCTTACAGGCATTCTCCCTGTGTCCTAGAGCATTTTAACTAATATTCTATTTGGGCAGAAGTCCCAATAACCACAGAATTTTTCATTCAACTTTTCTAATTTTTGTCTTTATTGATTTCCAGTAAAACTCAGTGCAGATTTTTGCACGTTCATTTTGTAAACACAAGTTTTTTTTGTTGGTGTGTAACTTTTCTTTTTGATATTCTTTCTTTTGAGAATAGCAAGGAACCCTGAGAATTGTTAGATTGGTCTCAAAATAGTTGATTTCTTGTCTGCTTCATTTGGCTGAGACTTGTCTCATTAGGGGATAATAGAATAAAATTCCCTTTAGAAGCTTTTCCTTTGTTGATCCAGTTTGTTTCAGAAGCAGAAACTGAAGAAACTAAGAGTTCTTTTTATTATCTTACTGTATATAAACCTGACCATTTTTACTCTTAAACACAGTACTATACTCATTTTACTCTTACTAATATTACAAGTTCAAGTAATCTCAGGTTTATAATTTAGTAGGAAAATACATAAATATGGGTACGTATTTCTGTGCAGAACGTTTAGTTTTAACTTAACCTCCTGTGGATTCAGTTTTACAGATCATTAAATTGGTGAGTTTACATCAGTTCTAACATTGTACGGTTTTATTTGCGATTTCCCGATGTATGCTTCATAAAATCTTAGATCTAGAAATAACCATAAGAGAAACCTTCTGGTTTATCTCTGTCTGTTCGAGCAGTAGATTTAATATAAGAAGAGCTGTCTGTGTTTTTTTGTTGTTCTTGTTTTTTGTGTTGTTTTTCTTTATGTTTTCGGAAGAATTCAGTCTTTTTTGGTGTTAGGTACCTGACCAGTAATTTCTGACTACAGTATCTTTAGGGAGCATTCTGAATAGGTCTTGAGAAATATGGGTTATAAAATTCCAAATAGCTTGGTAGTCATACTGGTCCAGGTCCTGCTGTGTTTATGAGTGGAATAGTTAGAGCTCAGCTCCTACATCTCCCTCCCTCTCTCCTGCTCCTCCCCACTTCCACCCAACATACTTTTCTTCTTTATCACACTCATTATGTGAAATTTGCAGTAGTAAAAGAGAAATTGGAATTTAAGGTTCTATATAGCTGGTAGTAGTGTTACCTCCAAGGTGAATCTCAGAATATTTGGAAGTTAGTATAACATGGACTTCAGAATATTTGGGAAATACTAAATGAGTCTTACTAGCAAAATATGAATATGAATTTATATACTTACATAATTTTATGTGGTATGTATGATATACTTTATTTATGTTAATAAGCCAAACAGTGAAAGAAAGTACCCCAAAATGTTTATTTAGATTATTTCTTTTAATATTTTCTTGTTATATACAAATCACTAAATGAACTTAAGGATTATTTAATGATACATCCCATATAAATGATCACATTAAGGCAATGATTTAATTGTACTTTAAGCTCATAATGCTGACTAAAATGAAGTTAAATTTGTACTAAGTCATTGTAGCAGTACATTTTTGCATGTGACTTGAAAAAGAACATCACAGATTAAAATTGACAAGGGTAATCACCTAATTACTGTGCGTTACCTCTGAGGCCCTTGATCTTTAGAGGACTTGGTAGAAACCTTTTTTGTTTAATCCCATTTTTTTTAAAGATATTAAACAGTCACAAAGTTTAGTTCTCCCAAATGCTTGTAAAGCCACCTACATTGTGGGCAAGAAGTGTTAAGAAGTAGTAAGCAGCAGTGTAAGGTCATAGCTGAGCCACCTGGTCTGATTCCTGGTTATCCAGTATGCTGGCTGTGCTGCCCAGAGCAAGTTCCTCTTCGTGCCTCAGTTGCCTTATCTGTAAAATGTTGCTAGTTATGGGTTCTCCTTCATAGTGTAGTTTTGAGAATTACATGAGTTTTATTATTGCAAAGACTTAGAGTAGTGCCTAATATATAGTTAAGTGGAGAAGAGACAAGAAAAAAAGGCAGATTCAGCACCACTATTCTTCATGTTTTGTGATACATGAGAATTCTGATTTCAGTTTGGAACTACAGATCTTTACTCATTTCCAATAAAAATGTAGTTTAATAAGTTGAAAGTGTTAATATTTCTGAAAAAGGGGTGTTACTGTTTTTATTACATAGCAGTTATTTGACTTTGTAAATCTTAAATATTAGGTTGTAACGTTCAAATTGATATATTATGACAAATTTCTAAGACTATAAACCTATGGTGATTTTTAAGTAGGAAGATTTTTAAAACTGTTTTGGAAGGTAGTAGTAGAAGTAGTGACGGTAGTTGTCTGGACTTGGCAGTATCAGTAATTTAGCACTTTTAGTGGTCGAGGACAGACCCCTCTTTCTACTGTTCATGTCTAGGGGCACTTGAACTCCCCATGACTTTTCCATTGCACAGGAGCTCCTCAGCGTTCCAGCCAGTTCTTCTCTGAGTTTGGGTTGCTGTGAGAAGGCCCAGGATTTAAAGGCCCAGATTTGGCTACATTTATTACGTGTCCAAGCTGCAGACAGCTGTGGTATTCACATTTTCTAGTGTCACAGGCAGTTTTGCTTCAGGTTCTGAATAAATGCAAAAGTAGGGCTCAGGTGGTTTAATCCTAACCAACCCATTAAAGGCCTGAATCTCATGATTTCTGAAAGTTTAACATCTCCATGATAAATAATGCACTGAATTGTGTCTAAAGTAAAAAAAAATTCTGTTTATTAAGGGCCTCTTTTTTTTTTTTTTTTTTTTTTTTTTGAGACATAGTCTCTCTCTGTCGGTCACTCAAGCTGGAGTGCAGTGGCACAGTCTCAGCTCACTGCGATCTCTGCCTCCCAGGTTCAAGCAATTCTTCTGCGTTAGCCTCCCGAATAGCTGGGACTAGAGGCGCGTGCCACCACCCCCTGCTAATTTTTGTATTTTTAGTAGAGATGGGGTTTTATTTGGCTAGGCTGGTCTCGAACTCCTGACCTTGTGATCCCCCCGCCTCGGCCTCCCAAAGAGCTGGAATTATAGGCGTGAGCCACTGCGCTGACTTTTTTTAAGGAAAAAAGTAATTTTCAATATACTTTTAAAATAAATATTGGAAAGTCTTATTAAAATGTCAAAAAAATTTTTTTCCTTAATACAGAATTCTAAGAAAGCACATCAGAAATGTTTAAAATGTCAGAAGTTAAAAAACAACTTAGTGACGGTATACTAAGTTCAGTTTTAAGCCAATTTTCAAATCATAGAATCCAGGGTTACTTAATAATGGGGGGCAGTTTGCATAAACTGTAGGAAAAACAGGGAGTGGGACAAATATACAAAACAGCTGTTACAATTTTTCTTAAGACCCAGCTATACAGTTAAGTTTTGTTGTTGTTGTTGCTGCTGTTTTAACAAGTGTACAGGCTAGATGAAGGCCTGCAAAGCTGATTTATTGGGTCTTTATTTTTCTGGTAGGGAATTCAGAGAAGGGAATGGAGAACTTATGGACAGGGAAGGGGGGACTGTAGGACAGCCTGGCCCCTGCTGGAGATAAGGAGGAAAATCATAGCATGCAGTGGTAATAACAGGCCTTCATGGTCATCTAGCCCAACTTTCTGATGCTTGAAGACCTTCCACAGTTTTTCAACTTCATCAGTTGCTAATTTTGTCCTTGAACTGGGCTAACATTGGATCTGTTTTCCTTTTGTGATGTGACAGCCAGGACTAGACACTGGTCATTTTTACTCTAATACCATTATCAGTCCCATAGTTCACTGTGCAAAAAAGTACTCTACAAGCAACAGAAAATGAATATGAAAAGTACCAAGTGGGCCGGGCGTGGTGGCTGATGCCTGTAATCCCAGCACTTTGGGAGGCCTAGGCAGGCGAATCACCTGGGGTAAGTAGTTCAAGACCATCTTGGCCAACATGGTGAAACCTTGTCTCTACTAAAAATAACAAAAATTTGCTGGGCATGGTGGCACACGCCTGTAATCTCAGTTACTCGGGAGGCTGAGGCAGGAAAATCACTTGAACCCGGGAGGCTGAGGTTGCAGTGAGCCAAGATTGTACCAGTATTCTCCAGCCTGGGAGACAAGAGCAAAACTCAAAAAAAAAAAAAAAAAAAGTACAAAATGTTATTTATACTTTCCATCTGTTCACAGATTGTCTTTCACCATTTCTGTATGAATGCCAACAAAATTCCAATTCTGTTCTCCCTTCAGCATTACTTTTCTATAAAGGCCCAGCCAGTTCTTCCTAGGTCAAGCCTGAGATTCCAGAAATGGCCAGTCGCCTGAGTTATTTTCAGCAATCATATCCCTTGGAAAGTTCCTGGACCTACCCCAGTCCTAAATAATAGCACAACAAATAACTGAGCAGTTATTTTCAGACTCTTCTCAGTGTATTGTTGATGCCCAAAGTAAGAGAATCCAGGTCACAGTTAGCAAAGTTTGCAGTGGCAGGAAGCTCTTGGGGGAACCCAGGGTTCATTCTTGACAGTGTCTTTGGCAGTGTGGATAAATTTAGCCATTAGTTAAACGGTTAATTATGGGGCAAATTGGAATCATCAGAGGAAGTAAAGAGAATTGTCTGAATTCTCCAATGGCTTTTATAATTGCCAAGTGTCCAGTGCTAAGAATGTTATAGTATTATATATTATGTATTCCCTAATGGTTCGGACCACATTTGTTGCACTCTATTGCCTGCTGCCTAGTTCCCAGGTTGTTTCATTATTATATAGGTTTTATCTCACCAACAAGTTCTTTATTGTTTCAACTCATATTTTATAATCACTGTCATCACTCTTAATGCTAGGCCATTAATAGGTCCTCAAAAGGTGGATTTGGCATCAGAAGGTCTCCCTAGAGGAGTTATATAAGAGCTATAGAAAGAATTTGCCCACCTTTTAGTACAGATTTTTAGCAATCATCAAAGCAAATGGCTGGGAGAGCTCAGCAAGCAGAATTCTCCTTTGACTCCTCAATGAGCCTTACCTTTCAGTTCAAGAGAAGCTGTAATAAGATATAAAACATGTCTGATGTTTGGTTATAGATTGTGATTTTTGGTATACTGCAGACAATGACAGGTTTTCTTTATTTTTTTCCCCCTAGAATCAGGGTGATCAAGTATATTTTATTTACTCCACTTGGCTTTTTTTCAAATTTTTGCCTAAACTTTTATTCTTAAGCCATCTAATACTACATATTTTAAAATCTAGGAATACTTGGACATTTGTGAAGACCTTTTTTTGGTACAAAATGTCTTTTGAATTTTTGCTTGTACTTAAAAATATTTACAATAAACACAGGAAGTTGTATGCTACTCTGAGATTATAGGGAAGGTTTGTAGAGTGCCCTTCCCTTACGTGCTGTGTTGCTTATGGAAATGACAAGCTTTCATAATATCTATTAAGATGTAACCTGCCTATTGTGTTCAGTGCAGAATGCTGAATTTAGTTAAAATGTTAAGAAATGTTTGTTCCACCTCTGCCTCTCAGAAAAATTAGATAGAGATGCATGTGCTCTCCATCAGGAAAGCATATTTGTTTTGAAAGATGCAGCACTCACGGGCTGTCAATCATAATGACTTCTGAGTGTACTTTAAGAGCTGCAACATCAATATTTACAAAATACAAGTACATTGCATCACAGACATGTTCTGTTCCGATTCCCTCCTTCCCTCAGTGTATTCAGTATGATTAAATCTATATGGAAGAGTGTTTTGAGATACAAATGGAAGTTTGGGATTCCTCGAAAGTAAATGCTGAGAGACATGAATGAAGTACCAACAAGGCTTATAAAACAGAATTACTTCTCCTCCCAAAGTAAATATATTGATTAAAAACTAAAATCAGTGATAACGATCAGTTGGAAGAAAGTACCTCTGTGTAAAGTCCAGAGCCTTTATAGGCTGTGTTTCTAGTTTGCTCCTTAATGACATTATAAAGATTACATAAATCTCTCTGAGGCTTCTCTCACTCAGCTGTAAAATGGGCATAATTATACCCATTTTATGGGATTTTATAATGTTAAATAAATATGTTCAGTAGAGGCTTTGTAAGTTATAAAGTGGTACATAATTGAAAAGCAGCCAATAAGGTAGCCTAGGGGTTTTTAATGGCAGTGCTAGCTTTTTGTATAAGAAAATATATTTGGAACTTACTAATGAAATGTACTCAAGTTGTTTCTTATAAAGTGATTTATCATAAAAAATAAAACAATTAAATATGTCACAGCAATGACTTTATTATCATATTATAATCTTTGAAAAAAATTAAAAGCAGCATGGGCAAACTGGTAGCATATAGTCCCTGTCGTTGATCCTATATTCTACCACTAACTCTTGTGGCCTGATAAATTACTAAATGAAAGCATTCTCTCCATCTTGGTCCCCCCTCCCCGCACCCCGCCAACATAATGCCATTGTGTGAATATGGAAAAGGCTTGGTTGGACATTTATCACAAAGTATGTTGGAGATTCCAAGTAGCAATGGACTAAATTAATGAGAAATGGTTTTTAGCAGAGTTCAGAATCTTGCTTAGGGGAAAAATGATATTAAATTTGAAAAGTCCTGGGTTTAACTCAACATGTGGATGGTTACCTCTCCCTAAAATCAACAAACACAGTGACTTAATGACATAAAAGAGCTTCTTAAGTGATTTCCCAGGCTTATATGGTAATGGTTATTTTACAGAGGAGCTTTTTTTGGTATTATAAAGCATTACCTTTATATTTAAATAGCATGCTAGATGATAAAATTTGGCCAGCAGAGGGAGCAGACTTACGTAAATTGGGCTGTAAGGAAAATACTCGGAGTAAAAGTATGTCTTGTGGGTATTGGTTTACAACATTCTTTTGCTGTGCATTGAGAAAAAAATTAGAGGAAGGAAGTTTGGGTCATATTAGTCATATTAAAACCAGTTCTTTATATTCTTGCTTTGGTGACTTTTTTTTTTTTTTTTTTTTTTGAGGAAGAGTCTCACTCTGTTATCCAGGCTGAAGTGTAGTGGCACAATTACAGCTCACTGTAGCCTCTACCTCCTGGCTCCTGGGCTCTGGATTCTCCCACGTCAGCCTCCTAAATAGCTGGGACCACATGACATGTCAAAATTATAAATAGAGAGTCATTATTTTCTCTCTTCAGATCTGTTGCATAAAAACTGTTTCTAAGTAAATACAATCACTAGGTGTTTTCGTGTGGCAGTTTGAGTAATTGCTAGGAATTCCTGAAATGGAGGGTCACAGAGCAGAGTGTGGGAAGGATGGAGTAGAAAAGAAGGATAGTGAACAAGGAAAGGACTAGGGACCAGAGGAATGGACTTCAGGGAACAGTCCTAGAACTCATTCATTCAACAAGTATTTATTTGCCTACAGTGTGCCCGGCTCTGTGTCAGGCCCTGGAGATCCATCATGGTGAACATGGTGCAGCCCCTGTTCTCTCTCAGTTGAGTGTGATACAAAGAAGGAAACAGGTCATTTCAGTGTAGCCTATTAAGTGTAGGGTGCTGTGGAGACACCTCTCTCAGACTTGAAAGGACCAGAAGGCGCATGAGGTGAGATTCAAGCTAAGCCCTGAAGCAGGGATGAGAGTTCCACCGGAAGGAAACAGCAGTCAGGTTCCAGGAGGCAGGAGTGCATGGCAAGCTGCAGGTGATGGTGTGGCTCAATATGGGTAGAACATTGAGTGAGAATGGAGGAAAATGTAAAGGCAAGCTGGACTAGGTCAGGAAGAATCTTATGTGTTTATGTGAAGGAAGGAGTTTGGAGTTTTTCCTCAGTACATTGAGGAACTATTAAAGAGACTCCCTTTAGGAGAAGGACATGAGCAGATATTTGTTGTGTGGAGAATTAAAGTTAGCAGAGCTATAGGTAAGAGGGTTAGACAACTGCACCAGCCTAGTGGGGCTGGAGAGGAGTAGACTCTTTGTAAGAGGAAGAAGGGATAGATCTTTGAGAGATTACGTGTCAGGGTAAACAGTTAACTGCAGGGATTTCAGTTTATGGAAACAAAGTTGTAAAGAAAGATATGCTTTCCAGATGCTTATGTGAAGGGAAGGGATGTCTAGTTTCTATTCCCCAGGCTCTGACATAACTCCACAAGGGTATGGTGGAGGCAGAGGCCTGGCCTAGATGAGATATTTTCTCTGAGAGGATAAAAATCAAAGACATGTGAATCATAGTGAGGTAGAGAAGCCAGAGATAATAGCGAAGTTAGAACAAGTTTAAGTTCTTTCCAGGAAGCTAATCCTGAGGTTTAGAAGCAAGAATATTAGGAACCAGGTCATTTAGTAAAGCACATTGTGGGGCTTGGGGGCTATGAACAAATGACAGTACCGAGCAGGCTGGTTCTTGGATCCTAGTTGTGTTAGGCAGGCCCGTAGCCTGAGGGCTAGAGGCCAGTTTGTTCAAAGAAAAAGGACTAGCTAAAGGAGGGTGAGAATTCAGAGAGGTCTTTAGACTTGATATTGTGCATAGACTGAAGGAGTAGAATAAACTATTGACAGTTGATCAAAGTAACTGAAAGACTGATGGCTCATGATAACAGGAGGGAAACGTATAGATTGGGGGTAAGGTGAGAGAAGGAGTTAACCTTATATCTCTACCTTTGAAAGAAAACAAGAAGAAAAGAAACATTGAAATTGGTAGGCAGGATGAGAATTTGGGAGGGCCAGGAAAGTTAACACCTTCCTGCAAGTTTAACCAGGAAGCAAAGGTATTTTCTTAGAGTGACAAGGATTGCACATCGCGGGCAAGGGCAGTATGGGGACATGATTGAAAGCTCAGGCTGTAGGGAGCAGAAGACCTTGTTTTCAATCCTTGCCCCATCATGTGCTGGCAGAGTGGCCTTGGTCATACTGCTTAAGGTTTGTCCTTCTTGCTTTATACTTAAAATGTATTCATTGTCTTGTCTTCCACCTAGAGTTGTACTAAGGATTAAAGACATTAATTCTTGTAAAGTGTTCAGCATGTAGCAAATGTTCAATTAAATTTGTGATGATGAAGCAATATTATATAATGGTCAAAAACCAGACTCTGAACTCAGACCTCCTGAGTTCAAATACTAGCTTCACCAATTATATGCTAGTAGTGTGATTTATAAACATATAATTCACAGCTCACCAAGTGATCAGTAAATATGTATTCATCTGCATTGACAATAAATATGGAGACTCCATGAGCTTGTCTTCCTGTGCTTCCAGTTCTTGCCAATGTGATACTTCCCTTCTACCCATGTGACAAATGAATATAGTAAAAACCTTTGTTAATTTATAAGCTGAAAGAGGTAAAATATGTTATCTTTACCTCAGTTTTCTCGTCTGTAAAAAAGGGGATAATTATACCTACTTCTTAGGCTTATCGTAAGTTAAGAGAGTTAATAAATATAATCTCTTAGCTCTGGTACATAGGAAGCATTATATATGTCTAGCTGGCATTGTCATCATTTATCCTCGCTCACTATCATCAGTAGGAGTTGAGAAACAGAATTTATAATGGGCACTGTGGCATTGACTATGTAACTGAATAAGATAAGTAAAAAGGATAAAAGTAAAGGACAAGTAAAAAAGCACTTAAGACCAACCTGAGATTGAAAACTTTTGTAGTAGGGTCAGAAACAGGAGCAGCCAGAAACCTGGGGATAGACCTGAGAAGAAAAATGGTTGGGTAAGTTTAGAGTTAGGGTTTATTACTGGACCATTTGTGAAAGTAGAGAGCCAGTGAGCTGAAGGTACAATAGTACTCTATTTTGAGGGTAGGGAATAAAGGAAGATGTTTTATAATAACCAGAGAAGGGAATAAAGGAACATGTTTTAGACAGATGTTTGGAAGTGACTTTGATTTTATTCTATTTATTACATTGCCTTGTCAATTTGCTTATTTCTTTTCTCTCTCCTTTCACTTCCAAACAACCTTTCCTGGCTTCTTATTTCTTCTTCTCTGCATATTTCTTTTCAAGCCTTATGTCCCTTCTGCCTTGTAGCAAAGCAACATAAAGAAAAGCATAATAAGAAAGCAGAAAAGTATTGTTTCTATGTTCAGTTCTCCACATATTCACTGAACATCTATTCCCTGTCTAGCACAGAGATCTTTGCTCTGACAGATCCAAAAAAAGCATCTGGCATGTTCATTACCCTCAAGGGTCTCTGTGGGAGGAATTCACATGAAATCATTATACATACATTGTACAGGAAAATGATAATTGTCGTACAATCAAGTGTCAAAAATTATGGCACAGCCATTAAGTGTTGCAGTGATCAAAAAAGGTGCTCAGAAAGGAGAGAGACATGAGCTGAGGCAAACACAGCTTTTTAGAAATGGGTGTTCAGAGAAGCCTTGCATAGAGAGGGAGAATGGGGGTGTTGGGGACGGTGTGTAGGCCTGAGAGAGCAGAGAAAGGACTACGCAGAAGCATGTGGCAAGTCCACACCTGGAGAGCAGGGCGGACACCAGCCCAGCAGGAGGTGAGTTCAGTGGGAGGTAAGGCTGGACACTTAACCCTTACAGAGCATGGCTCAGCGGGTGATCAATAAATATGTGTTCAGCTGCATTGAGAGTAAAGGAGGAAGAGACACACATGAGCTTATCTTCTTGTGTTTCAGCTTCTTGTCAATATGATCATTGTATCCTAGCCATGTAATAAGTACATATAATAAAAACCTTTGTGAATTTATAAAGTAAAAGAGAAAATACTTTTTTTTTAGGTCTGTTGAAAAATAGGAATTTGGTGGCTTTTCGATGAAGAATGTAAACACCTCCAAAAAATTCTAGGAAAACAGAAGGTTGTATTTTTGGAAGGTGTGGTGGGGAACATGTCCTAGCTTGCTGCTGACTTCTCTCTGTATATAGTTTTTCCTCAAGTCCCCTCTTTGGGTGCCTTATCTCTTTCAAGGTAGCTTTTGTCTCTGTTTGTAGCCTAGAACAGCATTCCATTTGAGAACCATGTTAAGCCGTCCCAAGGCTAAGTGTCATGGAGTGTAGGTATTAGAGATCTTAAAAATACATATTTCTTTACGAGTTAAAGGCAGAGGGACCAGAACTGCCAGTACGGCTAAGCCCTTCTTTGAATAGTGGGTGCCTTATTAGTATTCATGAAGAGCATATTGATAACATCTTGACAGAGTTAGTTTCAACTTGAAGAGCTACTGCTTTTCAATAAGGAGCACATTTAAAGACGCTTTTTGCATGAATAGTGAGTGAATTGCTTCTAAAATGAGAGTATTACTTTATTGAATGAGATATTTTTCATGTAATCTGTCTACAGTTTAGAATTGTCATTAGAATTACAATAAATAATAATGATTAGCACTTATAGGGCTTTTATCTTCAAAGAGTTTTAGAGTTAATCTAATTTAATTGTCACTTGGCATAGTCAGAGATGTATACTTGCTTTTCCGCCATGAAAAGCTGTATTCCCTTACCAGCCCCTTAATGCTTCCTTTTGGTATTTTCATGGCCTATGAGCTGTTTGTTCTACAGGAAATACTTAGAGAGTTAGCAGATTGAAGAGCTTTATATTAGAGCTCTTTTTCCCAGGTAAGCATTTGGGCTTTTGGAGGTAGGTTTCTTGGGTCCAGACCCAGCTCCTCTACTTGCTGTATTTTACCTTGGGCAAGTTACTTAACCCTTTTTCTTCAAATGGAAGTCATCATAGTAACTGCATCAGAGTGTTTTTGTGAAGATTAAATGAGAAAGTAAATATTTAGCAATTAAATATTTAATAAATGTTAGTTGCATATTAGTATTTTTTAAAAATTTAGGAGCATGTCATTCTGAGAAGTTGTATGTGGTTAAGCATTAGACGAGGAAATTATAAGCCAATAAGTACCATTTCAAGAAACTACTGTGTAGTGGGCTCTGTGCTAGGCACTGAGACAGAAAAGGTAGCGATGGTACCTACACTCTGAAGGCCACAACCTTTTGTGAGACGTGGGGATGCCTTAGTCCATTTTATGATGTTATAACAATACCACAAACTGAGTAATTTATAATGAACAAAAAGTTTATTTGGCTCACAGTTCTGGAGGCTGGGAGGTACAAGAGCATGGAGCCAATATTTGGGAAGGCTGTTGTTCTTCATCATTCCATGGCAGAAGAGCAAGAGAGGGTGAAAGTAAGAGGGGGCCAAACTTGCTTCAATAACAAACCCACACTGGTGATGACTAATTCACTCCCACATCACAACATTACTCCATTCACGCGGGCAGAGCCCCCATCACCTCATCACCTCTTATTAGGACCTACCTCCCAACACTGTTGCACTGGGGATTAACTTTGGAGGACACATTTCAATCAAAGCGGGGTGCAGGGGAGTTCTCAAAACACTGTGGTAAGTGCCTGACCTAACAAAGTCAGGTACAATCAAAGCTCATAGCAGAGTGATGGACTTTGAGTTAGGGCTTTCAGATAAAAGGAGATACTTGACCTGGGTCTTGGAGGATGAGAAAGACTTTAACAGAAAATGGGAGACTTTTAAGGTGAGAAAGAGGAAGGCTTCAAATTTGGAATATTTGCCGTCTTCTGTGGCAGCAGGACCCCTTGAAAGATTGAAAGCAAGGTGTGACTTGAAAGTCCCAGGAATCTTTAGAAAGAATGAAAGCAGGTGGGTCCAATTTGTGTGGAAGTACTAGAGTTTCCGCTATGTTACAGTGTCTTTGGGCTGGGTTTTCCTCTTCTCCATAGAGTCTGGAGAAGGCTGTGAAGTTTTGTAGTCTTCGTAGGACTCAGAAAAGGCCCTGCTTGTTGTTAGACTATGTAGTTGCAGTGGTATTTAATGGGCCTTCCATACTCTCCCATTTCACTGGGTATGACGAGGATTTCAATGACCAGGATTTGAGTGGGATTTCATTGGAGTTTTAGAAACAGTTTACAATACCACTGTAACACAGTTTAATGTATGCTAATGTTTTAAGATTAAAGTGTAACTGATTGCCTAAATTGTAAGACAAGACAATAGACGAGAGGATCTTATTCACAAAATTTATGACTGTGCCAAGGCACTGTGTCTGACTGTGTATCACTCAGACAAAGGAAAGGAAACTCTCCATCTTTCTTTTTCAGTTTCTGAGGCTGCAAATTATATTATATGGACCACTATCAAGTGGGAGACATCTGTGCTCCCTTTTGATAGCATCTTAGGATGAGTTTAAGGGAACAGATGCTGCCTGGTAAACCCATGCTCCCCAGTCTAAAAAGCCTGCAAATAAAGGGGGGATTTACCAACAGTGAACGAGAATCTTCTAGACACTGCTGGGTGTTCTCACAGTAGAACTATTATTATTTAGTTTTAACATGAGGAAAGATCAGCACAGATATTAACTTTCCAACAAGTAGTTTGTGGTAGAGGCAGGATTCTAAAGGAGGCCTATCAGGCTCCAGTGTCTTTTTTTTTTTTCTTTTAATAAATATGGCATTTGCTTTGTACTGTTTTCTTCTACAGTCTTTCTTCTTTTTTCTGACCTCAGTAAAGGTCTTGAGGAATAGGCTTGCTCCACTTTTTTTTTTTTGAGATGGAGTCTCGCTCTGTCACCAGGCTGGAGTGCAGTGGCACAATCTTGGCTCACTGCAACCTCTACCTCTTGGGTTCAAGCGGTTCTGCTTCAGCCTCCCAAGTAGCTGGGACTACCGGCGCGTGCCACCATGCCCAGCTAATTTTTGCATTTTCAGCAGAGAAGGTTTCACCATGATGGCCAGGAGGGTGTTGATTTCTTGACCTCGTGATCCACCCGCCTTAGCCTCCCAAAGTGCTGGGATTACAGGCATGACTGCTCCCAGCCTGGGCTTGTTACATTTGAAGAATATAGTTAAATGAAGTTTTTCCTAATTTGTCGATTTACATTGAATTCAGTACAATGAATGTCTATTTAGGGTCACTTACCTGCCATAGAAAGGGTGCACAGGGGACACACATGGATTGGTTTGTTTTCACAAGATAAATGTTGGTAGGGGGCTTTATATCATCATTTGACAGTCTCAGCAGCATAATTTGATGATATTTAGTCTTTAAAGTACAGAGTCCATTGATAGTTAAATACCTGATTTCAATTATTCTAGAGTTGCAGTGCAGAATGGAAGAATAACCCCTTTTGAATAAAGTCCCAACAGTTGTTTCATTTACAGCATATAGATTGTTAATTTGCTCTTGTTCTAAGAACAAGAAACCAAACTTTAAAATGTGTGGGCTTTTTAGTGGCAAAATAATTATAAGATTAGTCCTCTGTCACTTCAGAAATTAACAATTTTACCTCCTCCTCATAGTTGAAGTCAGCTGAGTGATAACATTGTCTCAAAATTATGCTCTTTGCCCTTGTCTTTCCCACTTTGTTTCATCTTTTTAAAATTTTTCTATCCTGCTTTCTCATTACTTCTGAATCATAATCAGGATCATCATTTCCATTCACTGTTTTGCCTTCTTTCAATAGTTTGAAAAATAAATCCATAGGGAGGTAGGAAAGAATTAGGTAACTATAAATTATTAAAGTACCCAGTTTATACTTTGAGGTATTTCATGGTTGTTACATCAATTACAGTACACTTTTCTTGATTATTTCATTTGTCGTGTACCATTTCCAATTCACTTTCTCTTTTATTCATCTTTTGTACATGCTAAAAATGTACCTACCTTGTTCCAGGCCCCGTGCCAGCCTTATTTCTCCCCAAGCCTATGCATGTGGTGGTTCTCAGACATCACATGCCACTGTGATCTGTGTGTCTGAGTTGTGCACAGTTCTCAATTCTCTTTCTTTCCCACTTAGAAAAGAATATCTGAATTCAGGGAAGTATAAGAAATTATAGTTAATCTTGAAGCTATCCTGGAGAATATAGTGAATCATCATTACAATTTGGCAAAGGAGTTTGTGTCATTGTTTGTGACAATCCTCACAACTAACTGATCTTGATGATCTGATGTGCCAGGATGTTTCTGAGCATATAAGTATAGTCCTGGACCATTAAAAGGCCTGGCAATGGAGGTATGATGTATCCAAATATTTATAATTCAAGGGAAAATGTGGTAAGTGCATTAGCAATGTAAAGTCTTTCTAATGTATTTCTGGGTGAGAAAGATTAATTTCTGGAGTATCAGAAAAGACATTTTCTCCAAAGTGGTATGGGAGCTACGTGGAAAGAATTAGAAGTGAAGAATGACTAAATGCGATTATTTTGAACCCAGAAGGAAGCCACGTATACCCCTCATTAATTTGATTCTTGAGATCCTGTTTTCTCTTTGAATGTTGAAATTATATGTATATACACAAAGGCGCATGCATATACACACATATATACATTCACACATAATTAAATAACAATGTAATTCAAAAATCTTGGGACTGAAGATATGTTTTTCTCTAGGCATTGGCAATCACTTTACTCTCTCCAGTTGATAGAAGCTGCCTTACTTATAGTTTCCCACTGATTTATTTTACTATTGAAAATATTAGACCCTCAAATGGGTTTAACTACCACTCGCAACTCATCCTAAAATGATTAATATGCCACGGAAATAACCATTTCCTCTTCTCTCTGTATAGCATTGGCATTTTTGGAAACTAGGTTGCCTGTGCCAACTTTTATTTGTAGATAGAATGGGAATTGTTAAATGGTCTATCAATTCACAAGATATCTTCTTCTCTTATTAAGAGCACACCAGCTACCTAATTCCATTTAGTCTTCAGTAACTTCTTATATTCTTTAGTTAGCCACACAAGTCATGTAATTGCTGCAGATATTCCGGCATGAGTTTCTTGCTAAAAAAGCCATAGGAACATATTTTTCTTTTCCTCGTTTCTTTTTCTTGACTGGATATAACTTTTGATAAATTAATGAGAACTTTTATTAAAAATGAAGATTTTCTAGAACATTTATTAAAATGAGGTGTTTGTTGTACCACAAGAAATAATCTCTTTATCAATATTAGACTCAGTAAATTGTGATACTTTCATATTTTAGACTATTACACAGTTATTTTAAAATGAGAACAATCAACATGTATCGACCTAGATAGAAGAGTATGATATATGCAGCTTAAATTTTTTAAATGGCTGTGTTTATTGATACATTTGTATATTTAAAAAGATGTAGAATGATATAGTCCCTAAGGACATTGAAATTGGTCAAGGATAGGCAAGCAGTTAGAGGGAGGTTATTAACAGAAGGGAATCCAGAAATAGACTCATATACATGTGATAATTTAATGTAGGATATAAGGAATAGTGAAAAGGTACATTATTTAATAAATGATATTGGTATAGTTGGCTAGCTGTTTTTTAAAAAAGTGTAACCTAGATTGTTACTTCACTTCTTTTATCAAAATGAATTCCAGATTGATCAAATATTTAAATGTTTAAGCTGAAGCTGTACAAGTTCTAGGAGAAAACATTGGTATTTTTTTGAAGTAAGGAAGACCTAGGCGTGACCCAGAATCCAGAAACAAGCAGGACAGGTAAATTTGCTTACACCATATTCTCTGAATGGCTTGAGAACTAGATGAATCTTTATATTATATATTCATCAGTTCCAGTTTCTGTTTTAATATGGTGTTAAAAGTTTAATGGTACCACTTCTCAGGCATATGGACCAATGCAAACATATGCTGAGCAAATAGGCTGCTACTTGGTGATTCTAACAACTACACTTGTGTTTGTATTTTCAGCATTCATGAACCGTTTAAATCGATGGCATTTAATTTTATTGTTTGAATTTTTCAATGATAATCTGTATTTTAACATTACTTTGAATGATTGAATGAAACAGAAGTAACATCAGAAAAAAAGTTGTGAGAAAACCTACAAGAAACTAACATGCAAGTTACCTCTGGACCATGGTGCGGGGCGTGATGGAGAGGGCAAACCTCATTTTTATGCTATTTTCACCTGTTTCACTTGATTGATATGCTATTTTCACATGCTTTTCTCATGGAGAAGAACTTTTTTTTTTTTACATCATTGAAAAGTAATTCAGAATTTTAGGGTTCTAAAAGATTTTGTCATGTTCATAGCTTAGCCATTTCTTAGCTTAGCCAACTGCCTAAACCTAAAACATTGGATTCTTACAAGTACTCATTTTATTTAGTAATATTATAAGCACAGATTTAAAAAAGTGTAGAATGCAAAATTCATGTAAACTGTTATAGTAAAACAGCCATCAGAGAATGCCTGGGGGGCAACCCCTGTGAATTCGTCCACTCTCTTGGGAGGCATCCTTCATGTTAATTCTGATGAGAAACTGGGAAACACTTCCCTGAGTAAATAAACACAAGGGAAGGTAACTGGTAACATCCTTAAGCTTACTGAAGCTATGGAGTGGAAGGAAGTAGATTTACCAAAAGGCAAATTTTATTAGCTCAATTTAGCCCACTAAAATGAATGTTTCATTATGTATTTTGGATTCTCACTGAGTCTAGTAAATGAGCTGGTAGATAGTTTAGTGATTAATATTATAATCCAATTAATGCTAAGGGAGCTAAATAAACAAATTTTAATCAAATCTACTTTGATTTATCTCAGTGTCTCTGTCTCCCTGTTTCTCTCTTTCCTCCTACTACAGGTCACAGTAATGAAAGGCAGTAATAGAAATAAGGATCATTCAGCAGAAGGAGAAGGGGCTGGAAAACGACCAAAACGAAAGTGTCTTCAGTGGCATCCATTGCTAGCAAAGAAACTTCTTGACTTTTCAGAAGAGGAAGAAGAGGAAGACGAAGAGGAGGATATTGATAAGGTAATTACTGTGTTTACTATAGAAGTTTCAAGTTTATTAGAGCAAATCATAATCTAGAAACAATAGTGAACATAAGTGATATTACAAAAGATGTGTTTCCAAAAGCCTATATAGCTTGAATCCTATTTAATTACCTAGTTTACATTTTTATTCCAATTCTTGATTGCTCTTAAAGTATTTGTACTTCCTAATAGTGTAGATGGAGACACATCTTTTTATATAGTATTTTTGTCACCTAACTAATGATTTGTGGGTAATATCCAAATACACTGAGATGGGGGTGTTCCTAAAACCTGATGTGCTCACCTGGCATTGTACCCTGTGGCTCTTCTGGCCTCTCTCTCTTGGCTTCCGGCCTCACCCGCCACCATTGGCAGTCTTGGAGCTGCTCTCTTTGTCTCTGTCCGTGGCCCTCATAGCATCTGGCTGCGCTTGCCCTCAGTCTTTGTGATGACTCATCCTCCTAGTCCTCTCCTCTGGCATCAGGCCTCAGCAGCTGGCTCTCAGTCACATAACCATGCAGGTGACTTAAAAAATCGTCTCCAAGTGTTCATCCCACCCGACTCATTCAAAGCCAAAGGATTTTCTTGATGGCACTTAATGCTGTTTGCCATGTATTTAGCTGTGTACTAATTTATGTCTGTTTTGTCAGACGAGAATAGAAGCTCAGTATAAGAACGGGGGCTTTCCCTTTCCTCTTGCCTCAGAACCGAGAATGGTGCCTGGCACATAGTCGGTATTAAATGTAGATATATGCTGAATGAAAGAATAAATGAGTACATAGTTTGTGTCACTACGAATTTTATAAACAAATGTTTTTGATATTTTTCAGTCTCTTTTTCTTGGCTTTCAGCAGGAATTAAACATTTTTCCTCTTTCTCAGACATCATCTGGATACCCTCAAAGATCTCTCTTACTGGTGACCTTTTCTCCTTTATCACAGAGAAAATAGAAGCCACCAGAGGTTACCCTTTTAGCTTCTTGTACACACCTATGTAATTGTCTCACTCCCTACTATTCTTTCTTTCCGCTTTTCCTGTTTCAAAGAAATAGGTTTTATTCCTCTTACTTGAGGATATTGCCAAGCTTATACCTAATTTCACTTTGTAACATATTTGAATATATTGATCACTTGGCCATTGACAAAGTCTCCTGTTTCTGTGGGGGCACCCACTCCTGTTTCTCTTTCTTCTTTCCTTTGGCCACCCACTCCTGTTTCTATTTCTCCTTTTTTTTCTTTTTTGAGATAGGGTCTCATTCCATTGCCCAGGCTAGAGTGCAGTGGCACCATCACAGCTCACTGCAGCCTCCATCTCCCAGTCTCAGGCAGTCTTCCCACCTCAGCTCCCTGAAGAGTTGGGATCACAGGCACCCACCAGTAAGCCCAGCTAATTGTGTTTACATTTTATGAAGACAAAGTCTCACTGTGTTGCCCAGGCTGGTCTGGAACTCATGGCTTCAAGCAGCCCTCCCTTGTCAACCTTTCAGAGTGCTGGGATTATAGGCATTAGCCACCATGTCAGGCCCCTCTTTCTATTTCTTCCTTCCCCACTGTTCCTTCCTAGTTTCAGTTAATGTCCCTGCATTATTTTCCTCTCAAATGATGATCTCTAGGCCTCCAATCTTAATTTCTATCTCCACCCTGGACTTTTCTTCTGAACTCTGGATTCATCTTTCTATTTACTTACATATCCATTTAGATATCAACTGGGAATCTCAGTTTGAATGAATTCAAAATTAAGCTTTGCTTTAGTTCTCCCAACCTTCGCCTGGATCTTCCCATTCTCAGTAAAGGGCAACGGCAACATTCCAGTTTGTCAGACCTGAGATCTTGTAGTTCATACTTTACAGCTTTATTTTGCTCAAACTTCACATCCATTCATTAGCAAATCCTCTCAACTCTACCTTCAAAACACGTTCACAGTTTTGTTGCCGTTTTTAACAGTTTCTTTCTGTACCACCTTGATCCAAGCCACCACCATTTCTAGCAGAGATAATTGTCTCTACCTCTCTCTCTGCTTGCCTCTGCTCTTGCCTTTCTGCAGTCTATTCTCAACAAAGCAGAGGAATCCCTTCAAAATGTAAGGCCAGTGGTGCTCCTCTTTCTATGGGGGCAAGGTCTCTTCGTGCTCACAGAACCTGGAAGAGTGGCTGGCTTATAGCAGCAACCCGGTAAATATTTATTGGGGGAAGGATTAAAGTCATTGAGTCCTCTTTTTTCACTCACACTCAGTGATCTTGTCCATACTCATCATCTTAGCACCTTCTGTATATTGGTTTCTCAGATGGTTATCTTGTTGTAGACTTGGGTATCCACACAGCATTCCCCGTAGCCACTTCAAATTCAGCCTGCCCAGCACTGATCTGTCTACTCTCCACCAGACCTGATTTCTCCCATTTGAAAACAAGTGTTTTTTTTGTTGTTGTTATCTATGAAGAAACTTTGCCACCCAAGCTAGAATCACTCTTCCTTTTTCTCCCTTCAGAGCTAATTAGTTACCAGCCACTCTTGGTTCTACCTCATAAATACTGTCCCTGTTTGTCACTTCTCTGTTCGCATTACTGCTGCCTGGATTTCAGCCCTATCCCTTTTTTGCCTGGACATCTGGAATAAATTTTTAAATGGGTCCTCTAGTTTGAGTTTCTTCTAGTTTTACTCTTAAAATTCATGCTGTTGATAGAAGTTATCTCCTTAAAATACAATGTAACGGTGTCCTTCCACTGCTTAAAATCACTCATGGCTCTTCGTTACATTGATCCTGCTGTGGAAATTAGTGTTGACTTTTGTTAGAAAATATTAGTGAGTTCTTGGGGAAAGAAAAATAAGTTCTAAACTCTTAAGAGTTTTTATTTTTATTTTGTTATTCATGTATTCATGTATTTACTTTTTGACTAATAAAATAATTACCACATTAAATAGTAATTAAAACATTTTTTTGACGTTCATAGTTGGCAGAATGAAAAGTCGACAAACTATGTCAATTAAATGTTTGTATTGGTCCATACAGTTCCAAACTGCTGGTTTACAGGATCAAATGCATGTGTTTAAATATGACAGAGCACATTCTTCATGAAGTGGCACAGATCATCTTCTGCATCCTTGACTCCCGAAACCCTGTTCTCTTTTACATACCAGTGCTGTCGAACTGCAAGTTGATGTTCAAATAAACCAGCAAGCCTTAATCCCTGTTAGTTCACCACATCTCTCCATTGACAACCTGACACATTCTGATTTCTTTCTTTTTGATTAATTTATAATTTATATATGTGTGTGTGTGTATATATATATACATATGTGTATGTGTGTATATATATATGTATTTTTATTTTTTTGAGACAGTCTTGCTCTGTCGCCCAGGCTGAATGCAGTGGCACAATCTTGGCGCAATGCAGCCTCCTCCTCCCAGGTTCAGGTGACTCTCAGGCCTCAGCTTCCTGAGTAGCTGGGATTACAGGTGTGTGCCACCACGCCCAGCTAACTTTTGTATTTTTAGTAGAGACGGGATTTCACCATGTAGGTCAGACTGGTTTTGAACTCCTGACCTCAGGTGACCTGCCTGCCTTGGCCTCCCAAAGTGCGGGGATTAGAGCTGGGGCAACTTTTTTTAAGGAGGCCTTCTTGCACTTATAACCATCCACCAGTGCTTCTTTATCTTGATGGCTTCTTGTTGCAGTCAGCACACTGCTTTTAGATTTATGTTTATATGTTTTTTTCCCCCTTCCAGAACATAACGTCCTTTGTCCATCTTTTTACAAATAATTTTATAATTTAGTAACGGAATGAAAAGTTACTCTTTCCTGAAGGGGAAATATAATTGCTTCCTCATCTTATATATTAATAGTATACTTTTTTTCCCCTAGCTTCTTAGTTTCAGAATGCTGCATATCCTTTGAAAATGCAAATTATTATTAATGATTATATGCATAATGAGGAAGATATATATGTAGCCTTCGCCCCCGTAATATTATTTCCAAATTAGATGACTTCAAGATTTTTTCTGTACTGTTTTTGTTTCAAGATAATTAACGGTTAATTTATTGCATTTGCAATACTTAATGGCAAAAGACTAAGACTTTTCCTTTTTTTTTTGAGATGGAGTCTTGCTCTGTTGCCAGGCTGGAGTGCAGTGGCAGCACAGTCTCGGCTCACTGCAACCTTCGCCTTCTGGGTTCAAGTGATTCTCCTGCCTCAACCTCCCAAGTATCTGATACTACAGGCATGCGCCATCATGCCCAGCTAATTTTTGTATTTTTGGTAGAGACAGGGTTTCACCATGTTGGGCAAGATGGTCTTGATCTCTTGACATTTTGATCCGTCTGCCTTGGCCTCCCAAAGTGTTGGGATTACAGAAATGAGCCACTGTGTTCAGCCAAGACTTGTTAAAAACACCAGTTGGATTAAGCAGTGATTAGTTATAAAGTATCTGCTTGTAACCGTTGCCCAATAAACATTGTGTAAAAGAACATGGTTGCCTTACAGTTGCGGTTCTCAAAGTGTATGCCTCAAACCAATAGTATCAGCATCACCTGGGAACTTGTTGGAGACACAGATTCTCAGGACTCATTCCATACCTTGGAATCGGAAACTCTGGGAATGGAACTTACAACCTGTGTTTTGACAGAACCTCCAGGGAATTCCGATTCATACTCAAGTTTAAGAATTAACTACATAATGCAGACTAATGGTTATAAGTTGGGTATCCCTAATCCGAAAATTTGAAATACTTCTGGTCCCAAGCATTTTAGATAAGGGATACTTAGTCTGCAACTTGTTCTTCTTGATTTTAATTTCGAAACTGGAAATTAAGGAAATGGGTTTAGTAAATATTCTGGACTTCTGTTTATAGTTACATTGTTTCAAGCATTACAATGTTACAAGCATTATGGAATCATTTTAGCCTTAGAAAATATTTGACAATCATATGTTCTGAGATTCTGTAATCAGAGATGTGCTTTAAGAAAGTTAACCTGACAGGCATGTGCAAGAAGTATTGTAAAGAAGATTAAAAATGGGAAGACTACGTCATAGGCCAAAGTGGTACTAGGGCAGTAAGAATGAGAATTACCCAGATGGAATGGACAAATTCGGAGCTTTGTAGAAGTCCTTGAAGACCCTGAACAATGATTGAATGAAGTGTAGGCAAAAAGAAGTTCAGTATTGATTTTGAAGGTTTAAGCCTAGAGGAGTTTATTCCTATCACCAGAGCATTTCACTAAACAAGAAGGCTTGAAATTTACAAGTTTGAAGATTTATTGTATAGTTCTTGTTTCAAATAATCATGTTAAATATCAGTTTAGCTTTTTTAACACTACAAGACTCCACTCGTGGTGCTTGCATACACATTAAGTAGTCTATATTACCTTTTTATGACTTACTTTTATGTTGAATATTCTCATATTATTAGCTGTAGAAAAAGGCACTTTTCAAAGCGGAGAAAGACACAGCTACTATTCCTATATGTTATGTGGAGATTGTTAATCTTGCGGCCCATTAACCATAGAATGGGTTTATTCATTCATTCAACAATTAGTTAAGTACTAATATTATATCAGACATTGAGCTAGGCACTATGGTTGTAAAGGTGAATAAGAGAGCTTTTGTCCTCAAAGAGCTCACTGTTTAGTGAGGGAGAAAAAAATGTAAGCAATTATAACACAATGTAATCTATGCTGTAATAGAGACATGCACAGGTTGCCATAGAAACTAAGCAGAAGGATACATCGTAAGTTTGTTACCATCCATGAACAGTGGTTGTTGATTTTTTTTAATCATATTATTTTCAATGTGTAAGTTGTTTAAATGGAGCTAAGAAAAAATAACAATTTGCAAACCAAGACTTAACTGTTAAATCAAAATTATCCAAAATATGTTAAAGATCTGGCTTTGTTTTGGTTGGTAATAGGTTCAACTTCTTAGGGCCGATGGCCTAGAGCAAGATGTTGGTGAAATTGAAGATGATGAATCACCAGAGCAGCGAGCCCGGAGACCAATGAATGCATTTCTTTTATTTTGCAAACGCCATCGCTCTCTTGTACGTCAGGAACACCCCAGGCTTGATAACCGAGGTGCTACCAAGATACTAGCTGATTGGTGGGCTGTTCTTGATCCAAAGGAAAAGCAGAAATACACAGACATGGCCAAGGAGGTAGGTTACAATGACAAGGTATTCTGACAGCTAAGAGCAACCAGTCCTGAAACTCCCAGTCAACAAATACAAAGCACCTGTTGAAGGTCTAGCAATGAGAAGGTGAATCGTGAATCAGGTGTTAAGTGAAAACATAACTGCCTTCTTTGTATAACTTGTTCCTATTCCTATGTACAGAGTCTGTGTGGAAATACTGGTGGAGGTGCCAAGAACAATGTATTAACAAGCAGTTTTTTCCCATTGTCTTCACCCCACAGACTGATATAAGGGATTGATTTATTGTGACGGTTTATTATAAATGCTGACTTGTTTATTTATTATGATAATTTATTATAAATGGTGATTTTTTTTTAAGTTTTTCTAGAAACTCTACTTTAATTGTCAGAGAATGCCCATGGTAAAGTTGACAATCTTAGGTTACTTTAGTTATATCATGGGAAAGAGTCTTGATGTAGTTCTAACGCTAAATAGCTTTGTGACCATATCTATAAGTCAACCCCTGCATCTCAACTTCTTCCTTTTTTTTTTTTGCATTTGTAATGTTATTTGAATGAGAAAGTTGGACAAAGATTTGTATCCTTTCTAGTGCTAACATTTTTTGATTTTGTAATAAGCAATCAAGAAATATGCTCTGACTTGTTTGTGTTCTGAAGGTAGTGCAGCATGAACCAATAAATGATTGAATGCCAGTGGAACAGGATGTACTGCAAGGTGTGCATGCCTGTAAATACTGTGTAGGCAGTAGTTAGTGGGAAGCATTTCCATGGAGGAAGGCTATTCAGAAAGGTGGCACATTAACCACTTCCAGAATGATAGCAGTTAGTAAATTTCTTCAAAACTTGTATCGTGGTTCCTTTACTATATTGATTTGGAATTAATGTGAGACCATTATACATTTAAATGTATTGTGATGGATTTAGCCCCCAAGCAAGGGATAAGCAAAGCAATATTATTGTGACTAAACTTGAAAGGAGTAATTCTAACATTATTTCCTCAGTGTTGCAACTTGCAAAAAGATCTTGATTCATGAAAACCTCTGTCACCCAAACACTTGGTTTAAGTTTCATCAAAAAATAAACCAGCAGAGGACAAAATATAAAGTTTCAAGACATTTTACTAGACATCTCAGTATGTGAAAAAATAATTCTTCCAGTTGCTATGGCTTGAGTTGTTTAATAAGCTGAAAACATAAACAAAACTTAAAAAATACACGTAATTTCTTAAGAAATGTTCATGGAAATTTGAATCTAGAGTAAGTTATTAGCATAGTTGCTGCTACTAATCATAATTACAACATAATTATTAATATATAATTAATCACACAAGTCCTCAAGAATTGACTGTTAAAGACAGGATTTTAACTATGTAGGGTCTCTAGAAAATTTAAAATGAACTACAGTTACCTACATGATTTTAAATATTTCATTAGATTTCCATAGCATAACAGTAATTAACAGTAAAATTTTCCTATTAAATAGCCTTACATATTTCATAGTCATGCTTATATAGTAAAATAGTTATTTGAAACCTCATACGGAACTGCATAAGCTTCCTATAATTAAACACTTGAGTTTGTTTTAGATTGCAGCTTTTGGATAACATGCAGCCTGTCCCCAGTATATTGTTTGTTTTTTCTTAAAAACTCCTAATTTACAAACCCAATAGGTGGCCACTTTTAAGAAGAGGAAGTATTATTTTCATACAGGAAATCCCTTACTAATTACTTAATTGAGTTCACAATATTTGCTATTGTGGCACTAAAATGAAATCTCTTAAGGTGGCCCAGTGCAATTTAATAAATGTGGAGACCATAACTGGATGTTCTACATTATAATTTGCCTTGTTTATAGTTGCTGTTATGAAATGTTGCCTCATTTCTACTGCAAAGTGTGTAAGATTCAGCTGCTTTCAAAATTATTACACAATTGGTCTCTAGTCTTAAGTGATTCCTACCTGTTTCAACTTACTGAATGATTTTGCAGTTACATTAAAGTGCATATAGTTGTGCTGGTTCTTTTTGTGTTAATATTGTGCCCTTAATTGGAATGTCAGTTCAGTCACCAACTACTTGGTAAGTGCCTTCAACTTAACCAAGTTTTGTGATAGTTGCTAGTGATACAAGGCCGCTGATAAATGTGGTCTGGTTTTCAAGGCCCCCCAACACGCAGTCATTTTTAAAACTTTTTTGAGATGTGTGACCTTTAAATTTTAAACCCCAAATTTTAGATGCTCTCCATTAGGGTACAGGACAGATTCTTTCAGCATAGTGTGTGGATGTGGATGTGAAATGCTTACTTGATATTTGCTAGTATCTGTCCTGCCATTATCAGTTGAATGAGAAATGTTTCCCTTTTCTTGTTGTTTTTAAAAGAAGCATACTTTAAAAACAAGAGTGAATAATAAAACAACTTTGAAAAGATTGTTTTTTACCTATTCATGAAAATTTCCTCTGACCCCTTCCTTGCTCCCGGTTATCTTATATTTTTCCAATTGGATCTAGTAATACAAAGCACCTGTTCTGGGATTTGTTTTGTAATTTCTTAAATTATTACTCAATACTAATTTGCATTGCTGGAAAAATTGGTTGATTGTAGGTTATGTGTTCTCTGATGAATTTTATTAGAGCAATAATTCATTTAGTAATTTAAAAAAGACTATCCTAAGGATACAACCTGGGTTGCTTTCTTCATTTCGGTAGTATGCATGATGATGCAATGTTGTGGATGTTCACAGGTTCTAATTTTTGAACGTGTTAGGCACAGAAAATTGACTGCCTGTTAGGCACAGAAACAGTTGTATCTTTCCTTTTAACATCTTTATGTATGTACTCTTATAGGAATACAAATCTCTGCATTTTTGCCTACAGTACTGCTGGAACCTTCCATTTGTCATTTAAACTAATGATTATATGACTTGATGAGAAATTGAAAGGATCACACACCCTGAACTTCAGCTAGAACAGAGTACAAAGAGGAGGGGAGGATTTAGAAAGTTTAAACAATTTGAATGACCTTTATCATACCTACCATTTTAGCATCAGAGGCATGAGGCAGAATTTGTGAATTGATTGATTGATTGGTCCTTTCTGTGCTTAGTGTATAAAGTAAGCACCAACCTGTAAAGTGAGTTATAATTATCCCCATTCTTCACACAGGAATCTAAGGCTCTGTGAGGAGTTAGTGTCTTGATCGTCCATACATTTAGTATACAGTGGAGCTGTGATATTCTTTCCCATTTGACTCCTGTTTGTCCTTCTAATACATATATCACCCTACCCACTTTAGAAGCCTGAGAGATAAGTATATTTAGGTAATTACGGCAAGAATGGTAACAATAAAATGTCATGAGTCTTATGGGAAGAATGTGCTTGTGCTGGGGAGGGACGTGGGTGGAAATGGATCAGGAAAGACAGAATTTGGCCTGGCTTTTTGTATAGGATTCAGAGAAAAGGAAAAGGGTAAGAGTAGATGTGGGAAAGTGAAATCAATTTCAGGAACCAGATAGTTTGTTTCACCTGGAGCCTAGGTTATACACAGAAGAGTAACAGAAAATGATGATATAAAGGTAAATAAGGCAAAAACCACGAGAGACCCAGACTTAAAAGTTTAGAGGTTCAGCTGTATGCCAGTAAAACAGCTATGGAATTAAATGTAATAAAATGCCACTTGAAGGTGAACTATACTAGCCCTTTGAAAGTGTTGGTATCTATTTTTGTCAATACTCTGGGAAAGGTTTTCACCACCACAAAACTCCATGGGGTTTTTATTGATTATTCTTTCATATTTCTTCAAGACAATGAATCTATTTTTTATTATTTTCAGCTGGGATAATTTTTGTGACGCCCATTCATTGCCTTGTTTTGGCTTCATCAGAAATGGACTCTTTTCCAAAGAAAATACTGTCTCATTTTCTCATGTATTATAATCTGCAGAACTTTTCTTAACTGTTATGCATCAGGCTTAACAAATGGAATTTGTATTCTTATAAGCATGCTGTAGCACTTTGCATACCATTAGAGTTGCACCTTGTTTATCATTCTCGAGAAACATGCTGTACTGATTTCCACATAGATGAAACTTTACTGTTCCTTTAAAAACTTTTATTTTGTATATTTATCCTAGGAATTTCATTAAAATTTTGTTTACATACTTTCTCAAAGTATTCAGAACATCTTTGTACTTTTTTTGAAAACTTTAACACATTTTTACAGGAGTTACTTGATGATCTATGATTTGTTGGGACTTTTTTGTGAAAAATGTTTTTTCTATATAGTAATTCTCAATTACTTTGTTCTTTTGAATTTCCTCTCTGCTTTTCCATGGTGGTTTTGTTTTTTGTTTTTTGTTTTTTTTGTGAGAGTTGGGGGGGGTCCACCTTCAGCTAGCACTTGCTGTTTCTTTCCTCTGTCAGCCACTTTTGGCTACTTCTAATCAAATGGCTTCCCTTTTTGAGTATGGTTTAATTAGGGGCCTCATCATGTTTGTGGGGTATAGATAGTAAACCTAAAGATTTAAGCTTTGTGTTTCACAACATTCCTTGTTTCTGACACCTTTTCCATTCCTGTGTTCCAAATTCTAAGACCCATTTAAAGAAATAGTCAAATGTTTGCATTTGGAATGATAATAATAACTGTGAATACGGCTCTATCATGTCCGTGTTCTTTTATAAACATTCAAATGTTTATAAACTCATTAAATTATTAAATTCTAACTCATTTAACCTCTCTTCTCAGACCTTTTTAAGTTGCCACATCTGTAAAATGGCAATCAAGATGCCTGCCCTCACAGAATTGATGTAAAATATAAATAAGGAAATATATGTACAAGCATTACATAAAGTTTAAAATGCTATACTGTTGTATTTAAGCGAGTTAGAAGGAAAGCACCACGCTTTGAGTTCGAATTTAGGAGTTTTTTTTTTATTGCCAGCTTTCTTGGCCCCGAGGAAGGGGCTTGATTTCCCTTTATACGTTGATTTAGCTAGTGGAGGGGGAGCCTAGCTAAAGCAGAATTTTATAGAAGCAGAACATTCAAGTTAGATAAGGAAGCTGGTAACCAGGGGTTAGGAGGTTCCCAGGATTGTTGGTTGCTAAGGGCATTTCCATACAATTACTAAGGGGGGGGGTAGCAGGGGAAGCTTTCCATACAATTAATTACCAAGGAAGGTATTCACAATAGCAAATAAATTTGTCAAGCAAAATGTGGTTACAATGGTTACAGGTGCTAAAAACAGTATGCTTTAAACCTTAATGCTTTACGGCTCTAAGTACAGCATAACCCAGTTATAAACCTAAGGGGCAGCAGCAAAAAGGAAAAAGCAAGGCTAAAGTTTTCAGCTAAAATAAAGTCAGTCAGGCTAGCCCAAGTCAGGTTACCACAATACAAATGTTAGTTTTGGGTTTATTTCTAATAAGCAACTTTATGTTGGTTTGTGTTTCATACTTCTCTATCTAAATAATTATTATTTTTGTTATAAGCTGTTAATACATTGAAGGGCTACTAAAATGCAGAATTAGTCTTTGAAACACAAAAATGAACAAAACTAAATATATTATTGCCCAATTTGGCCAGTACTGTCTAGTGTTATTAATAGCCTTTAGCAACATAGATGTTTAAATAAGTGAACTATTTGATTTGGAAATATTAGTCCATTTGCCAGTTGTTAAGTAAACACTTGTATTTAAATATTCAAAGAAAATTATAAAGACTTTATAAAAACTCTATGGCTAGTGAGTAGTAAATTGAGAATTTAAACTGTGTCTCTCAAAACTCATTTCAGTATTTGGTTTCAGATGTTAATTTTTAGATTGACAGATAGTCAGGTCTTAGTAGACAGCTCGCTGTCTACTTTTTAAAAAGTAACAAATTACATTTTTAAATAAATTCTGAAATTTAAATTTTTTAAACTAGTGTACACTGATTAAACTGACTCTTCTCATAATTACTCAAATTAGGGAGTGAAATTGTACTTGTAAAAAAAATTTACATATGAAAACAAACTACTGTTGCCATAGTAATTCTCACCCTATAGCCAAATGAAGTAGCCAGTTCCCTTGCTTTCAGATTTTCACTTATGATATTTCCACAACAACCAAATAATTTCCTGGTCATATACTCAAGTCACTTTTTCAAGTGTATAATTTCTATTGGAGTGACTTTATTATGAAAGTTTTGCAGGTTTAAAATATTGTTGTTCAGTCAAAACCATAAATTTAATTCAGTGTTCTGTCATGTGAAACAGTCTGATTAATTTTCTATTAAAAACAGCTAACAAGAATAATTCAGATTAGATAATGCATTGAATTGTATTATCCTAATGATTACTTTCAAATTTTTGTGAAGGAAAGGTCTTCAAACTAAGGAAGTACAGATTAGTACCACTTATCAGATAATTCCTTCTCATCTTCCACCCTTGTATAATGTGATTTATTCTCATGGGTGGGAAGAGAAACAGCTGTCTCAGAATTTATTATGCTAGAAATTCACTTAGCCCCCTTTCACATATATGATTATAGAGTAAAACATGTTATATCTCTTTCTCAAAAATCCAATAATTTCTAGTTTAATCTGTTTTTCGCAATTTTGGTAGATGATACTTTATATATTGGCACCAGGGTCATCTGTCTTTATTTATACAGACATTCTCAGGGTCCCTTAGGACTGAATCTCACTAGGGCTGCCACTTCTCTTTCACCCTGTTGAATAACTAGACTGCAATAACTAGAAATACTAGTGGACTTTTAGATAGCACCTCCTGCCAATTAAAAACAGTCAAATGGAGAACAGTTGGTAAGCCTTTTATTAAAATTAAAGTGCTTTTGTTCATCAAATTTGGATTTTTTGTCAGTGATCTAGAAAAGTAATGTTGAGACTCAATTTTTAAAAGATTGACAGAATATTGTCTTTTGTCTCATAAGAATGCCATTATCAAATATTAAGTAGACAAAACACTGTGACAAAGGGTATTTGATGCCAATACTGGATAGCAATTAAATCAGTGGCAGGATTTCTAATTTATTATTCTTGCTAATGAAACATAGTAGTGGTCGGGGCCTGAGAGAAGGGATCCAGCATTTACCAAGCACTGCATTTAAGTCTAGAGCTGTGTGTCTACTGCAAAGTAGAATTCCCCTAAGTTATCTAACTCGTTGGAAATTTGCAGAAAGAAATTGGAAGCCATGAGGTGAATTTTTATTTAATGGGAGAATTTTGAAAATCAGTATTTTTAACAAAAATTTTGTTATCTGAGAGAGTCTTGCATTGAAATCTTAGAACCAATAACTTGTTTGATGTTTTCTGAGGATAAGTGAGCTTCCCCTCCCACCATCAGTATGAACAGCCTGGCCTTGGATATCTGGGGTCTGTCTCTTAGGCCTTTTCAGTCCTGTAATGAGGGATTTTGCCCACACGATTGACCTGCACGCTAATAATTTCACGCAGCTATTTACTATAGAGGAGTATACAAAGTCTTCCCCCATTTCTCCTGTACCCAGCCTTCTCTGTAATTCCTTTCCTAATAATCTCATCGCAACAAATGATTAAGCCTTTCTACTGTTGTCTCTTATAGCTGAATGAGAGCAGGTGATTGATGAAGTGCCAAGTTCCAAAAACAGATAGACATCCTCCTACCCTGCGGCTCTTCCTGCCTCCACCCTCCCTTGATGCTCATACACTGCTTGTGTTAACTTGTGTTTTTACATGAATTGATGGCATCTCCATCTAAACTTTAAACTCTTTAAGGACACAGGCTGTGTGTTATTCTCTTCTCTACCTCCCACATTCTTAACTCTTCCACTCTATACTTGATTGAACTAATGAACATGGTTTTGAACATTTACACTGAGTTTAAGAATCTGCAAGATTAACATTGTGATGCAGTTACAGAGTGTTGACTCTCATAGTAAATTCTGTTACTTTTTTCCATAAAACTCCGTGTATTCCCAGCCTTTCTCTTGCTCTTTGTTATTCCGCTCATATAGGTAATTGGCCCTTTTGTGGATCCATTGTGAAACCATTTTTCCTGCGTGAGCCAGGGGAAGCCATGATCCAGCCTTATGGACTATGTGTAAAAAAGAAATAATATATTTGTGTAGGAAACAGTGAAGTGTAGGCAGTATGAAGATAGAGACTCTATCTAATTCATGCTCTTTTCTCTTTCCAGTGCCTAGCAAATGTCTGTCATATAGTCAGTGCTCACAGAATATTTGAGATGGGGGTAGGTGGATGGAATACATGCAAAAGAAATTTTGATGTACTGATTATAACTTCTCTGTGTGATTTTCAGCACCAACTCCCCATTGTAAATGAGTTTAAGCTGGACTCAATTGGTATGATTGGTGCTTTAAAAATAGTTGATCCTGGCAATCATTCTAGTGACACCTGTCTAGAATCTTTCACAATTATAACTTCCTTCTGAAAACTTTACCCCCCAAAAAATAGATAATTTTATTTCTCATGACAAATATGTTAATCAATTTGTTTGAAAGTCTTTTGACACTTTATAAAGTGGTGACCTTTGTTAAAGTGACTGTTCATCTGACAAACCTGGCCCGTGTGCTTTTCCTGGGACACAATAATGATGCATGTGTCTGCTACTTCCATTTACACCTCACCCTACCATTTGTCACTTTCCACTTTCAGACAGGCAAAGCTATTTGTCTGCCTCAGCTTAATATGTAAATCCCTCATGCACATGAATGCATTGTAGCCGTGGATCTCTTGTATCACATTTGATACCTCCTAACACATTCTGGTTTTTGATGATGAATTCTAGTTTGGCCTTGTGTCCAATTTTAATTATTTTTTGTAAGAAAAATGGGATTGTATTCTACAGTTTTTTATACTTACCTTTCTTCTACATATATCCATGTATCAACAGGCATATACATCTTATAGGTAAAAGAAAAAAAGGATTATTCAGAAAGATAATGTGAAATAATTTTATACCATTGTCTATTAACATTACATAATTATCTACATTACAGTTTTCATTTATATGATTTAAAGGGAAATGATAGGAAAAAAGTATATCCTTGGTGAAAGGAAAGGATATACCAAGGATAAAGGACCTTTTTCAAACTATTGGGTAAAATTAAAAGCTGGAGGTTATACTGAGTTAATGTCACACATTAAGTTACCGTTTTAAAAAGCAAGCTTATGGGATTGAATGAATTGTATTAATTGAATAAAATATCTAGCAATAATAAATAAAAATTGAAGAATATATGGAAAATACATTCTTAAGAGATAACTTTTGGCAATACGTAACTAATAGCAATAAATGTATTTTGTTTCATGTTACTGTCATGCAAGAGATAAAAGGTAGCAGAACTGAGAGAGAGGGTAACAGGAGAAAGCCACAGAAAAATGAAGGGGAAGGATGTTGTCACTGAAGGTTGAAACCTCCAAGTAGGACATAAAGCTGTGATGGATTATTGCAACATCACATATCAGCGCTTTTAGAGCTTGTTTATATATTCAGTTGTATATGCTCATTACAGACCCCTGGCCCGGTGGCAAGTGTGGTTACACTTTATAAGTGGAGGAATTAAGACTGAGAAAGGTTAAACAACTTGCTTGATGTCTACAGCTAGCTAAAGAAATGGGTGATGTGCTGTGCACCACAGTGACCCTAGGCATTGGTGGTATTATTTTCAGTTTGTGGAATCGAAGGTTGAGGCCCAGAGGAGCTACCTTCTCTTCCTTGGTTGCCGTAGCCCTAAGTGCAAATGTGAGGGTTTGAACCTGCTTCCGTCTCCAGAGCCCTAGACTCATTTCATTATAAACAACTCCGTCTCCTCACCAAGCTCAGAGAGCTTTTTGGATATTGTTTTTTAAAGTTGAGGATCAAACAATACAAAGTATTCAGTCTCTAAACCCTCATTCTGCAAGTGGACTAGATAACTCCATGTCCTATCTCTAGAGCCCTATGCTGAGATTGTCATTCTTCTGCAAGGAGAGCCACAGAAGTCACTGAAAGTGTTTTTCTCACTTGTTAACTAAAGAGGGGAATGAGGTAATGGCTATTAGAACTTTTTCAATCTACTTGTTAATTAAAATCTGCTGTCTTTTCTTTATAGTATAAAGATGCATTTATGAAAGCAAATCCTGGCTACAAATGGTGTCCTGCCACAAACAAGCCTGTGAAATCCCCAACACCCACTGTCAATCCACGAAAGAAACTTTGGGCCTTCCCATCTGAATCTTCAAGAGACTTTCCAAGCCCCAAGAAAGCAAAGACTGAAGAAATGCCTCAGCTTAACTTTGGAATGGCTGGTGAGTTGAGACACTATTTCCACCTGTTCTTAAGGACAGCGCAATACATTTAGGCAGCATTTTAAATAATACAGAGGGCAGGGGGACAAAATTTATGACCAATATTAAGCAGTGGCAAAGATAAAGCATATTTTCAAGCATTGGATCATGATATATATAGAATACAGATAATTAACAAAAGGATATATAGACTCAGTGATTATAAATATGTCATTATAAATATATGTGAATTCCTGACATTGACAGTATGGAAAAGTCGACAGCAACATGGAGAGTGTCAGGAGCCTAGGAAATTTTATGTTCACAAATAGCTTACATACACATACACACTAGTAATCCATCCCAGTATGCACCTTAGTTATCATGCTACTTAAGAAGCCACAGTCATGTAGGTCATCTGGGTATTGGAAATATTGAGGGCAAGAGTATCAACAAGCACATCACAAATCTGAGATGGATCTGACAGCTGTGTCTTAGAACTCCCATCCTATCCCCGCATCTCATGTCCATTCCTATATGGGTCAGACAAATTTAAAATTCCAGATGGTGCCATTTGTTATGGGACCTTTAGTACTCTTTGGGTGGTAAGGTATGCTAAAGCATTTATTACCATGAAATAAAATACTTATATTCACCCTACAAGTGGCTCTGTCTTCCCTAGCTATTGCAATGTAGTCTAAAGAGGAGTTTGTCAGATGAAATTAGGAGATTGAGCAGGGGACAGGAAGTGAAGTTGCAATTGAGCTATAGGGTTCCTATTTCAATATTAGAAGCAAATTTTATTTGAAATCAGAGTATTGAACCATTTGCATATGGAAAGGTTGGGAGAGGAGGTTGAGTGATACTGTGATAACACATTTTTTTTTAATAACCAATAGATTTTACAAGACTTTATGGTTCAGTGTGTGATTCATAGTATAAAAGGTATGTGGCAGTATTCTATATAACCTACAAAAAATTCTTTTAATCAGTCATGTGTGGTGGCATGTGCTTATAGTTCTGGTTACCTGGGAGGCTGACATGGCAGGATCACTTGAGTCCAGCAGTTCGAGGCTACAGTGAGCTGTGACCTCACAACTTCACTCCATCTTGGGCAACAGAACAAGACCATGCCTCTAAAAAATGAAGTCTAACATAATGGCAGCATTCTGTGGTGGGAGGGGGAAGGATTCAGGTGATTGCTATGTGGGTAGCATACACTATCTGTAGTGTCATTCTAAGTAAGCTCCCCAAATGATCCTTTTGCATGTCCCAGAAGAATCAGACATAGATATCTGTCCTTGCTTTAGCTGTCACTTTGTACTTTCTAAAACATCTTATTGTCAGAGCCTAGAAAGAGTATATAGATGACTGACTCCCAGCTGAATTTCTTTGGCCATCATTTAACTTCCATTGCTTTTTCTCCCAACTGAATTTCTTTGGCCATCATTTAACATCCATTGTTTTTTTCTCCCAATTCTCAATCTCAGGATCAAGATCAGGCTATGTAGTTTGTTGTTGTTGGCTTTTTTTTTTTTTTTTTTTTTTTTTTTTTTAAAACAAAGACAAATTAGTTGGCTTTCATCTTGTTGAAAAGCAACTCACCTGGAAATATCAGATCAATGTTATCCACTATATGCAAGCCTATCAAGAGTTCTGAACATGGATTTGCAACATATAGCACAAGCCATTATATAATGA